>PRKT01000167.1:946841-970311 GCA_003671525.1 Saccostrea glomerata | reverse complement strand
GGGGGGGGGGGGGGGGAGGCGACCAGTTTGAGGTCATGGTAGGGGCCTATAGCCACACCAAAAAAACCATTGATTTATCAAATATTGTGTATTTCTTTTAACTCAAAAAGGGGGGGGGGCCTGGGCCCCCCTCTAAATCCGCCAGTGAACCAATACATGTCGTTCCACTCCAAATGATATTTTGTAGTTGCTTAAATTGTACTTTTTATCTTAGGTTCACCCTGACACGCCTTTCTACTCCATAGCCCTTTATCAAAGGATAAGTAGCCTGGTTCCCCTTTGGAAACAGATAGACATCATTAAAACAGATGTAGTAGGCATCATGAACAACCACACAGATGGCATCCATCTTATATGTTTCTCCCAGGGTAGGTATGAATATATTAATAGTATCAAAACATGAGTAAGACGAATACAGGTATTAAAAAGCCTTCCAAGCAGTTTTCGCCATTTCCCCGATGGATGGTTAAATGTAGCTTAAGTATGAAAACGTTTTGTTTCTTTTTGGAACAAAAAATTATTAATTAGCAATTGCGTTTATATACATTTCTCAATATTAAAGCACGTGTAATATCAAATTATTGAATAGCATACATCTAATCTGCATTTCCCAAATCGGTAAGACTAATTTCTTATTTTCATTTATAAATGCTTGAATAGTAAAATTTAAGACTTTTTTAGAGAAAAAAGCATACATAACAATGTTACCGTGTAAATATATTATTTAATGTACTATTGATAGGAGGCCTGATTTGTCGAGGTATTTTGTCGACGACTCAACATAATGTCGACACTTTCATATCATTGAGCGCTCCCCTCGCAGGCCAGTATGGAGGTATGTGTATTTGTTTATTAGATCAGATATTGACATTTACTTCAACATAAGACACTGATGAACACTTAAGATATCGAATTATGAATATGCTCAAACTCGCAAGTGCTTAGTGTTTGAATCATTACATTATCAGCAAGTGAAATATTTATCATAGTTTAGAGCAGATATCACTGTATATGCTACCTGCTTTCTATATACCTTGACAGGCTAAAAAGTTCATTTCTTTACAAATGCCATGACACTTGTTTTTATATATAACATGCACTTCTCTCTTTTCAGATACAGCATATCTGAAATACCTTTTTCCCAAACTCCTAAAGTCAGAATTATATAGGTAATACTATCCATAAAGTTAACGCATTAAAACAAATATCAGAAAAAATATATAAGTATATAGATCCTCACAAAGTAATATCTATCATTCTGTAGATTGTTTTATACAAGAGGGGGTCAGGACCTATCGATTGGAAACTACTGGAAAGGTAAAGATACATGTATAAGTATTTTTTATAAGACACATTTATTCAATTAATAATTAATTATTCATATTAATAAGTTAGTATAGAAAAATATTATGTTTTTCTTTCGTCTTTATAGTTTATATTTTCAGATTGATTTCGTTTCAGACCCCCATCACTTGGAAAAATATCAGAAATATTCTAATTTTCTTGCACCATTAAACAACGACACCTTCACGTCAAAGATGAACGGTAAAACGTTGTTGTTTTTTTTTTTCTTTTTAAAGAAATTAATGCTTATACTGTTCTGGTTTTCATGACGGTAAAATTATTTTGAAAGTAATTAAAATATTTTTTTCAGAATATAAGAAAAACTTTCTGAGGCTAAATAGAGTTGTTCTGATTGGTGGACCGGATGATGGCGTCATCACACCTTGGCAGTCAAGGTAACAAAAAGCCCGTCTCACCAAGTATTACGTAGCCGACATCTCATGCAACCAGCCTTTAAAATTTAAAATGTAAAATCCTGTTTCGAATAAATCGTACATATATACATGTAAGCGTATAATTTTTTTTATTACCTTTTTCAGTCATTTTGCATTTTACAACTCTGAAGAGAAGGTTGTCGAAATAGAACAGCAAAGAGTAAGTTTTTTTTAATAACATTACCGTTTTTTGCAAATACAATGTATCTTATTTTATATCTGTATAGTGTGAATGAACTTTCCTAATACAGGTTTCTTCAGAACATTTTTTGATGAAAAAACTTATTTTCGATTTATGTTAAATTGAATATGGTATATTTATTCTTTAATATGCATCATAATTGATATTTTTTCTCTTTTCTTTTAAAAATATTTTTTGAACTGTATTTATTTTAACATTTCAGTACTTTCTGGAAGATTCTTTTGGTTTAAAAACCTTATACAACCAAAGAAAGGTGAAGATTTACGTTATTCCTGGAGTGCAGCACATATATTGGCATAACAACCGTACAGTGTTTAACAATGCAATACTTCCTTGGCTGATTTAGATTGTTCATATACATTGTACAACAACACAAATTATTCGTTTCACTTGTCTATTCAAAAGCGATATGTGTTCAACCGAAGCATCATGTGTTCCGACTCTTTGATTAAAAAACTACTCAGATATACATTGCTCATTTGTTTTCCTTTCCTGATTTTTGCTGCTCCTGTAAAAATATTCAATTAGAAATGCTGATCTGGAAAATTTCTAGATAAAAAAACTTCAAAAATTTAAATGAAAGATTGGACATTTAAATTTTTTTAATTTAAGTAGATTTGTTGGAGTTGGCAACAGTAATGCAATAAGTTAATAAAGTTTCCAAATAAAGTACCCGATTATTCTTGTTTGATCCATTTTTGTTTGTCAAATTATTCACATATTCATGGATTTATTCTTTAAAATCATGTTTATAGCAATATATTTGAAAAAAATGTCCATTAATTAAACTAATTTTACCTCCAAAGTATTTGAACTTTACATTTCTATACTACATATTTGTTACTTTGTCAAAATATTCACAAAATCTTTAAAACCATGTCAATTTAGACTTGTTTGAAATATGTTCAACAATCAATTAATTCAACCGCAAAAGTATTTGAACACTAGATTTTGATCCTTTCAGTCAAGGACACATAGCAATCTCACCAAAATATTTTCAGGGGAACCTGAGAAGTACTATACAACAAAATCGATATTTTATTGTTATTGTCGATACTATATATCCAGGTGAGCTTGAGATAAAAAATGACAGAGAGTCTGATACATGCCTTCGAGCCCTACTAGTGTCTCGGGCTCCCCTAAGTGGCACAATTCCTAGTTTGGACGCCAGGCGCCCTCTCTAGACCCCTATAGTACATATAAGTATCAGAGAATAGGCTTGGATTTGGCGCCCAGAAACGGTGTAAATTGGGTCGCTTTTGAGACCGGAAATCAACAGGGGCGCCTTCGAGCCCTAGTGTCTCGGGCTCACATCTGTTTCATATTTGGATATTTTACTTGAGAAAGACGTTAATGGTAATCTTACAATTAAGCTCTATTAAAAACGCCGTATAAACCGAGGTCCTGTGTCGCAGTAGGTGCTGGCACGAAATAAATTCATCCCTGCTCAATGGCCACAAGGGCCGAGTATAGGACAAAATTTGCACTCTGTGGTGGCGTCTCCATATGTGTGAACAATTTTCGAGAGGGACGTTAAACAACATATAATAAATCAAATCAGTAATGATAAACGTGATGACTAACATTTCAATCGTCAGATTCTTTTACTTAAGCAGCAATATACCTTCATCACCTGCCATGGGGTTTATGTCTCTTAATGAACGACGTAAGGAGTTGATCCCTTCAAACGCCGGTTCGAATCCCACTGTGGAACGTGGAGACCGGTCCTTCAGAGGAGACCGAATAAACCGAGGTCCCGTGTCCCAGTAGGTGCTGACACGAAAAATAGCCCCCCCCCCCTGCTCAATGGCCCCCAACCGCCGAGTATAGGACAAAATTGCGCTATCCGCAAGTAGTGGCGTCTGTAGGAATGACAAATTCTCGAAAGGGACGTTAAACAAATCAATAGACAATCAAGCAATCTCTCAATTGATTCAATACGCAAGAACATGCTTTACGTATGTACAATTTCTAAACGATGTAAATTATTGACAAACAAGTTGATGAAACAAGAATATCAGCAGTTTTGTTTAAAGTCTTCCTATCGTAAGTTCTATGGTCGATACAATGACCTTGTTAGCAAGAAAAATTAAGTAGTGAATCAAATGCTGACTGGCGTTTTTTCATACTTATTGTTAGTCCATTAATTAAACACTGAAACGACGATGGATTTTTCCGTTACTTCCCCGTCATGATTACTAGTACCTGGCGGGTGTGACCGGTCGGCAGTGGATGCTCTCTCAGCCATGGGACCTGATTCCACCTCAGATGTTTTGGAGGTCCGTGCTGCTCCGCTCCTATTTTGTATTGTTTTATGGACTTTTGATCTTGAATACTTTTCGTTATATTAACATATCCATTTTTCAATATCAAGTAATTTTTAAATGGTATTTTAAAAATATTAAATTCAGGAACTTCGAGTAAAAATGTGTCAAAAGAAAGTTTTGTTCGCTTGTTTTTGTTTAACGTCCTTCGGTTAAATTTTTCACTCACATGGAGACGCCACGGCCTGCCTGTGAAAGCTGCAAATTATTGTCCTTTATTGAGCACTCGGGGCCTTTGATCAGTGACGGATTTTTTCGTGCCAGCACCTACTGTAACAGGGACCTCCTTTTAAAATACGACATCGTCCGAAAGACTGGTCTCCACATCCCACAGTGGTATTTGAACTTCTAACTCCATGACTCTTAGAAAAGACCACTGACCCACGCGAGCGAATAAACTGTAATGGATTTTCCAATAAAACTTGATTATCAAATGTTATGAAGATACAGAACATATCAATTCGGATAACATTTAGTAATACCACTGTGTGTTACCGACACCGGATATTGCTACCATCGAGGCGAGGGGTTCTTCACATCGTGTCAGTGAAGGGCTACAAAATTAGAACTGTATGTGACACTCACGGCCTCTAAGGAACTTCTCAAGATTTTCTCAATTTCTGTTGGTTTTGTTGGTATTACATATTCTTGGTGACTTTGATAATAGGTTAAGAATTTGAAAAATAATCTAAAGGGTCATCAAAACACAATAACTATTTCTTGGTAAATCGCTTTCTCTTAAGTGGTCATCGATTTGTCTGGTTTGCGAATCGAAGGCGTTTGAGGTCTTTCTCCAAGGACATGTTTGAACTGCACGGCTCTAATGTGTATTTTCTTGCTTAAGCTGCTAACCAGGCACAATATTGCATTTTGAACTTTTTTTGTACATTTTAAGTGAAGGATATAGGGATAACGAACAGTATTCCATATCAATACAAAATAGGAGCAGAGCAAACAAGGACCTCTAAAACATCAGAGTCGGGATCAGTTGCCATGGAGGAGTTGGCATCTCTTGCCGACTTGTCACACCCGCTGTGTGCTCCTTGTCAGGTATCTTCTCTCGAACCACTGAACCAATTTCAATCAAAGAACCACGAACGATAGTATTGTTCTCCCGCCTACCTCCAAGTCAATTCTCAAAAGTTAACATATTCGAACGATTTTCGAAATTTTTATAGATTTTTATATGAATTTTCATAAAACGTTACTTATTTGGGATACCAAAGAGAGATAACTCTATAATTTTGGTTAAACTTGTGTTTTTCACTATAGAAATCAACGGAAAACGGAAAATATTTTTAAAACATCTTTCCCCCCCGAGAAACAAAAATTCCTTTTTACAGGTAATATGGACTGTCATTTAACAAATTTATGCCAAAGCTTTTTGTGTTTCACGGGGGGGAACATATGTTTACAGACAAAAAACGAAAAAAATGCTGATATTTCACCAATTTTTAAGCTATTTACAAATAAATAATTGTATTTTATTTATTTAAATATGTTTTATTTATTTGCGTAAAACATATGAAAAGATATGAGATACATTTTATGATATTTAAGACTAATTCAAAATATGGCGATTCTTGAAAGTTCGATTTCACCAGAAAATATCGCCTACCCCCCTTTTTTCAACAGCTGGAATTAATGATAATTTACTATCTAGCACTGGAAATAAAATGATTAATCAATTACCATAGAACTGTTCTTTGTATTAAACAAAGATTTAATGGCCAAATTGCCATTAAAATTGAATTTAATAGGTGCAAAATGTAGGCGGGAATCAAGAGTTAGAGTTCGTAGTTCTTTGGCAATTATGTGAGAAGGGGAACAAAAATTTTGAATTTCATGGATGGTCCCAGCTTGGGCCTGAGGATTGGGGGCAAAACCTCTAAAACAAATTCAATCTTTAAAAATCTTTTTTACACATGGGTCGCCCGTATTGCGCAGTGGCTAGAGCAACTGCTCTAGAACGGGAAGTAAGGTGTTTATCATTACGTCGCGGATTTGAATCCCATTGTGAGACGTGGACGCCAGTCTTTCGTTCGAGACAGTATAAACCGAGGTCCCGTGTTGCAGCAACTAGGTGCTGGCATATAAAAGATCCCTACCTGCTCAATGACCCCTATGCAGTGCCGAGTAAATGCCAAAGTGCAGCTCTCCACGGACAAGTTGTGGCGTCTCTATCAGTAAAAAAATTTCTCGAGAGGGACGTTTAGCAAAACGTAATCAATCAATCTTTACTCAGGGACATCAAACAGTCAATCTGTTGGTATGATTGTAATTAGCATTTGTGGGCACCTTATTGTGATCAGTCTGTCCGTCTAGCTGTCCGTCCAAGATCTCTTGTCCGGAGCATATCGTCTCTCTCCTTGACCCAATCTGGCTCATACTTCACCCACAGAGTGTCTTTGGGTGAACGGTGTGCAGTGATCTTGAACCATTTTTCTAGGTCTAATGTCAAGGTCAAAGCAGAATTTTTTTGAAAAAATCCTTGTCGGGTACATGTCTTCTCTCCCCTTGGTCCGATGTTGCTCATACTTTACTTACAGGATGCCACTGTGGTCAATGGATGTGTAGTGACCTTGAACAAAGTTTCTAGGTCAAGGTCAAAAATAGCATCTCTGTTTAAAATTTCTTTACGTTAAGTCCTGTCAGCCTCTAACTTTACCAATTGACCAAGGGTACGGAACATTTGCGATTTTCCTTCCATATTTTGATAGAGGATATTCAACAATTTTAATAGAGAATATGCAATTTTCATGATTTTTGTGCGGTTTTTAATAGAGCGTATGGAACAGTTTACAAATGTTTCTCTTCAAAATAAACCCTTTCCAGCTACCTTCCCTTTTCATGTTCGTCCTTTGAGATGGCCACCATCTCAATGATATCTAGTTTTAAGGTGCATGGACACAGATTTGAAGTTAATATTTTCTGTATAATATGACGTATAATATGACGTCTTATATATTTTAAAAGCATTTCACATAAAAATTTATTAAATTTTTTATTTCATCTTAAAGTTATTGAAACTTCAAATTTTTGGATGGGTTTGATTGACACATCCTTTCACTCTCACAAATTTTACTCTTATTCTTAATACTTAAGAAAAGTGGCAATCTTGTTAAATGTATTCATGAAAAATATTAAAACTTTAATCCAGAAAAATAATTATATTCAGAGTAAAAATGTTAGAAAGCAAAATCCCTTCACAAGTATCGTCATTCAGCGTTTAGTGTTGTGTACAGAGTTTAGCAAATTGATCACACCCGTGAAACGTACACAGTTTTTGTAAACACTGCACTATTGATTGAAGTTTTACTATTTAACGCCACGTCGGCAATTTTAAAGCCATGTTTCGGTGGACTATCAGTTTGAATAATCGGTTTTTGAAAATTTTTTGTTTCTCTGGCGGCCGCCAATGAGCTTATTCTTTTCCGAACTCCAGAGAAACGATCTTTTACTTGCCAAGGGGGTTGTCATCCTTGACACGGAGCTCCATTTTACGTCCTATCTGACAGACTTAAAATTACTTTAAAAATATGTAAACTAATGAAAAAATATTGTATGATTTGTTAATAAAAAAAATGACGTGTATTCTCATAAAAATTGATTCAGTTTTATTCAAATTTTACTATAATTCCGCTTCTTGTTTATATTATAAAATTAATTGATAAACATGAACATTTGTAAAAAAGGTCATACATTGTTTCCAAAAAGTCTACTTCGGTTAGGTGTAAAACCGGAACATTTAAAAGGATGTGATTTATAGTTATCGGACAGTGATTTACAGTATCTGAATATATCAATATATATACCTTGTGTATGTTTTGCTTTCGAACATTTCTACTCTGAATTTTCTGGATCAAAGTTTTAATATTTTTTTCATTTATAAACAACAAGATTGCCACTTCCCAAGTACTAAGAATAAAATTAAAATTTGTGAAATTGCAAGGATGTGTCAATCAAACCCGTCTTAAAATTTGAAGTTTAAAAACTTTTAGATGAAATAAGATTTTATATATTTATGTGTGAAATGCTATTAAAATATATAACTCGTAAAATCATACGGAAAATATTAACTTCAAATCTGTGTCCATGCACCTTTAAGCCAAATATACAGTGTTGGACCTCAAATATTGAAAAATTGAGGGAAAATCTGTCAAGTGCAATGCCTATTTAAATCCAAGAAACAAGAATTAGAGAAAGGACTTGAAAGATAAAAGCATAGTCTCTCAGTAGGTTTTGCCTATTACCAAGGATTGTGTCTAATGTTGTCCTTTGATAATAAGTATTCATAATGTCTAATTGATGAAATCATGCTTGTGTCACGCGTTATAATTCAAGTTTTTTGCTTTAATTTGTAAAAAAAATTTCCTGATGCACGTCATTATTTGTGTAAATAATTTCCTCGTGCCTATCTTCCTCTTCAAAATTACAATGCATTGATCAATTAATCATCTTCATTGATTTAATCACTGGACAGTGACCCAGCAAATGTGTCCTAAAATTCGTTTACCAATTAAACATATTACTCCTCCATAGTACCTGATCCTATACTTCTGATGCTTTGGAGGTCCGTGTTTGCGCTGCTTCTTTTTGTTTTGTTTTATGGACGTTTGATCTTGAATACTGTTAGTTAACTCCATATGTTTAAATACAGAAATGATTATTTAGTAAACATTTTACACAAGTGTTATCATCGTCGCAAACCACGGCCAAAATGTACGAAGCTCCCTCATTCTGGAGAGAGAACTATTTGTGAAATCTGAACCATGGCTTGAGATGATGTAGAGCAGTGCATACTAAAGACATATTTAACACTGAAAACGAATACTAATGGCAACTACATGTATCACCTATTTGAAAACTTTCTTGCAACAAGAGGGAGAACTCAAAACTTTTTTCTATTTCCGCGGAAACAAATCCCTGACAATATATGTGAATCAATTCTTACCGACATTTCTTTTAGCATTGCCGAGACCATCGCTAATTTTGAAATACTAAGATTAAATTTAAGCTCAATAATTCCGTCATAGGGTATTTTAAATATTTTTTTTTTAAGTTCAGGCTTCTTGGCATCATAAACGGCGACTTTTTGAATAAAAAATGGAATTCGCACATTGTGAAAGAAATTAAATCAACTACTCCTTCAAAACTTTCCTCTTTTAATTCTTCTTCCACCATACAGATATAATTAATGTGTGTACATTAATTCATTGAGATTTCCTTTTTTTATGAAATATAACTTTTAGGTTTCCATACATAAAATAATCGAATCTAATGTAATTTTTTAAACATGTTTATTTACCTTGAATGATTTTGATGAAGTAGAGCATTAAGCCCTTTATTTATTCGCGGCCTCGAGGGCTATTACATGTATCTCAATCATCACCCCGAGGGTTATGTTGGTCTGCTCTGCCCTTTCTCCTCAAAGGTCAGACGACCCTCCTTTGACTGCTTGATCCCTCTTCGAGACGTGGTGCTCTTTTTTGCTAGCTCACTAAAGTGAAAAAAAGTAATGTCTGCATTAATATTGAATTATAAAAATCTATTTTAAGAAAAATAGAAAAATCTATTGCTCTTTTATTCACACCAATCTTCTACTCTCAAATATAGCTAGAGTTTAAAGCTTTACAACCGCCATAATTTTGTTTTATAAAATGATCAAATACTGAACATGTATAAAAATATGCATATAAACATACATGTTCAACCATGACTGGTCCAATGGACAGTCGTCTATCCCTTAAGTCCACCGAGGCTGCTTCTGCCATAGTGATCAAAGGGGGGTAAAAAAACCTTTGACAGCTTCCTTGACGTTTCCATAATCTGCAAATATTTAATCTAATATTTAAATCTAGATAAAAATACTTCACTTAATAGACACTAATGTAAGAAAAGAACCCTGCTGCAATATTCAGTTAAATTTCATAGTCTTTTAACATATTTCATGGGAAATTTGTAGCAGTTAATCTATACTGATATATATAATATATACCTTATATGCAAAAATAGAAAGTAAAAATAAGTTGTTATAGCTTCGTAAAATGCAGTAATTCTCGAGTTAATAAAATTTCTGGGTGTAAGATACACAAGTATAATCTGTATGACAGTAAATGAGTAAAAAAACTGCCAATATTTGCACAATGAAAAATTCAAATTTTTAACGTAACAAACAGATTAAAATAAGGGATATGAGGATGAGATCATAGTGTAAAGAATGAGGGAGAATTAAGGAGACCTCTTAGGCTTTTTAAAATTAATTCTTTATAAATTATGTTTAATGTCACCCTCACGCGTAGAAATTCGTCTTTTAAAAAACAAACAATTTGGAATTCCGTATATCCGTTCCGGTTTGGTTCTACATTTAGCGACTAAATTCTGCATCCGGTAGTGACAGAAAATGTGCTTTGATACCGCAGTAAAGGCAGTTAGTGTCTTATTAAAAGAAAACTAGTGAATTTAACAGTTTGGGACCTTGAATGTAAGTAAAAAAAAAAGATGATTGTTTGATTGACGTTAATGACAAATTCTAGTTTGTTGATTTTTTTGGTCAATCTTCGATTCACACGTACATATATATACATTGACATACTCAGTTTGTGTTTATGCATGTTATGTTGGCTGAACTTTTCATCTTATTTTTGAGAGAATCGCGGAACTTTTTCAGGGAGTGCAAATTGTATCAAAAACCAAGATTTTATAATATTTTGTGAGAGGCGTCGTTTAAATTTTATTTAATAATTTCATCTGTAAAACATTTAAGGAACAGTAATGAGTGAGATAATTGATTTCTTCAAAATTCATAAACCTAAAATAGTTATATTTTGGGGGGAAATGAATAAATACTAATCATTGCCATTTGAGCAGGGAGAAGCTTACAGAAGATAGGGCCTTTCAAGTGAAGGAGCAAGAAGTGAAAAATCCTTCTTTTGTATGGAATTCAAGGAAATAACGGAAAAATCCGTCGTGAATTCAGTGTATAAATAATGGACTTACAATTAGTATGAAAAACGTCGGTCAGCATTTGACTCAGTGATAAATTGTATTTGCTGACAAGGACATTGTATCGACCATAGAACTTACGAAAAGATGACTTTAAACGAGACGGCCGATATTCTTGTTTCATCAACTTGCTTGTCAATAATTTACCTCGTTTTAGAAATTGTTCAGACGTAGAACAAGCTCTTGCGTATCGAATCAACTGAGATATACACACTCCGTATGCAGGTGATGAAGGTATATCGATGCATAAGTAAGGAAAGTTGACGATAGAAAAGTTAAAGTCATCACGTTTATCATATAGCTCGGTTGTTAGATTACCATTAACGTTTTTTTCAAGTAATTTATCCAAATATAAAACAGATGTGTCAGACTCTGTGGTATCTTTTATCTCTATCTCACCAGGATATATCGTATCGACGTATGAATGGAAATTACCATTGTTAATTGACAATACGTCGTCGATATATCTAAATGTCGAGTTGAAGGCCACAGCAAGTGTTTTCTTCTTTTCACGCATAAGATTTTGCACAAATTCTGCTTTATATGAACATAAAAATAGGTCCGCTTATAACGGAGCGCAATTGGTAACCATGGGAATGCCAATAGATTGTTGGAATACATGGTCTCCTAAAACGACATAGATGTTGTCAATCAGACACTAAAGCATCTCTTTGATGTCAACTTCAGAGTACTTGTGTGTGCAATCAGAATGTGTTTTAACAAAATAATTTTGCAAATGACCAATGACCAGGTACCCGGGTAAGTAATATTTGCACAATGAAAAATTCAAAATTTTTAACTTAAAAAACAGATTAAAATAAGGGATATGAGGATGAGATCATAGTGTAAAGAATGACCAGGCAAGTAAATATTCATTTAATCATGTACAATCAAGTAATTTTATAATGTAACAGAAACACACAGAGAGAGAGAGAGAGAGAGAGAGAGAGAGAGAGAGAGAGAGAGAATTCAAAATTACCGCCCCCAATGCAACTATTTCGCTAGGTGGCGTCGCGCAGGGCATTTTAATAAAAAAAACAACGTGGTTTGGAGCGTCTAAGGTATGTTATTTTAAACGGTAAGTGAAGTATCACTTGTCGTACATGAAAAGCTGTTTGTTTTTAATAAAGCTAAATATTGGCACTATTGCCTAATTAAGTGGAAAAGAATTAAAAAATCGTTTGACTTTGAAAAAGGTACATGTTCATGAGTTACATGTAGTCAGGGACTGATGTAATCCGAGAAATCGTATGCTATTTCGTTACAAAATTCCACGCCATATTAATTGATAAACTTAAAAACCAAGACCAACTCCTTGATTTTATAGGATGAATGACTCTGATCGTTTTGACTCAGAAGAGGAAAATAGCTGTCCTGCTACTCTAAACTTGGATGACCTTATGAAAAGAAAGAAAAAAAGAATTACAGTTATGGTTACAAAAAAGAAATATGAAAATTTCAGGATGTAAGTCTGTTCTGGTACATAGAATATTGAGAAGTATTAACTTTGATACCAGTGAAGCGTCTTCGGAGTCTGAAGATTCGAGTGATGAAGTCTCATACACTGTGCCAGTCTTTGACAGTATCTCAGACTGGGAAAATGTAACTTCTGACAACTGTGTAAATATACGCGATGAAGATGTATTAAATTATTTCATCTACACAAAAAATCCAGTTGATGGAAAGACTAAAAACTGTCACAGACAACTTAAAAAGGCCAAAAGATTTTGCAATAAAAATTATTTGGGAAATTTATTTGTCAGTAATAGTAATAGTCAGTTCTTTGCAATCAAGGCTCAGTGCAAACCCAGCATGAAGACTTTTGCAGTAAACAAAGATGAACGTTACTCCATAAAGCTGCTTTTATTTAAAGAAACAGCCTTTGTACACTCGGCAGTATGCACCTGCAAAGCAGGACTGTCTGGGGTGTGCAGTCATGTTGGGGGCCTTTTGTTTACACTGGTGAAAATAAAAAATTCCTGTACTTCTCAAGTATGTCAGTGGCAGAGGCCCAGAAAAATAACCAACCCACCTTCTCCCAAGAAGTTAGCAGATTTAAAGTTTATCAAGACAGATGGTGCTGATAAAGAATTACCCCAAAAACCATATCCAGGTATTTATCAGGCAGGCCCATGCAATGATCCTGATAAATTCTTAGCCAATGTTTTGGATGGTCTGAAAACAGCTTGCCCATCTAGTGTTCTTTATCAAACTATGTCTGATGCTGTGAATATTAATGACATCTTGAAACAGTATGAACCACAATTTATGTACATGGACCATGTCGATTTGAAATCAAACGTTTGTCAATCAGTATTTATTGAACACACCAATTCTTTAAAACTAACACATCAAGAAATAGATGATGTCTGTAAGGCAACTAAAGGACAGTCAAATAACAGAAACTGGATACTAGCAAGAACTTTTCTTTTAACAGCATCAAATTTTGCCCTTATTTGCAAGAAAAGAGATACTACACCACCAGAAAATCTCATCAAATTGTTACGTTCATACAAACTACCACCAGCAAGTGTACCAAGCTTGAAGCATGGACGGAAATATGAGTCTAAGGCCCGAAGATGCTATGCGGAGCAACATCATAAAAAGTGTGGTGGGAATGTTTCAGTGAAGGATGTTGGTCTTATTATTTCCACTCAATTTCCCTTTCTAGGAGCTAGTGTAGATGGAATCATTTCCTGTTCAAAATGTGGAGTAGGAATTTTGGAAATAAAATGTCCCTATGGAAAAGGAACAGACAAATGGAGAAATAAAAAACCTGAAGAGTGTGCTTTAAATAAAAATTTCTTTGCAGAGGCTAGTGATACTGAACAATTGAAACTTAAAAAAACACATAACTACTATTATCAAGTAATTGGACAACTTGCTGTACTCGAGTTTGAATGGGCAGATTTCACAATTTGGACAAAGAAGGGGCTGTCCATTGAAAGAATTAATTTTGATGCCGAATTCTGGGAGAAGAAAATGTTCTTTAAACTAAAATATTTCTACTCTCATTTTTTAACAGCAGAACTGTTTACAGAGAGAGTAAAACGTGGACTGAAATTATATCAATGACATGTATGTCAAGATTGACAAAATAAAATTCAAACTGTTTACTGAAATTTCAAGTAGTGATATGACCATGTAATTTAAAAATCAAATGGAAAGTGAACCATTAAGTTAATAGGAAGTCATACTGTAAGCACACACACAAAAATGAGAGTCAAGGATTAATTATTTTTAGTTTTTATATGATATGATCAAATGGTTTGCTTACAGGATTACTTCCGTAAAACAACAAAAGGGCTTATTCATAAAATAATCATGAGCAGATTTGATCATCATCATTTTAATAAAAAAAAATGAGATTTATATTTTTAATTTGTCCTCAATTCCCAAATTAAGGACAGATGATACAAACAAGCTTTCATCAAAACCCATGAAAATAAGAAACTATGTTATATGTTTATTTGAGTAAAATGAATGTTTAACCAAACCAATTTTGATTTTTTTTTCAGTCAAAATTTCACAATAATAGGATTTTAAGTGACAAAAAGATTGTAAAAATTAATAAGGATTGCTACATTTTTTGAACATTTATAAAAGTTTACAATTTCTTGATATTTTAGAAATTTATGTCACATACTTCAATAAAAACCAAAATAGGTCAAAAATTATATTCCAATCCAAGCATTTTGTGTTTGTATCGTCTGTCCTTAAAATGATATAAATTGACATACATATATAAATTATTCAATATCAATTTGGGCCTAGCTTAAAAAATTCTTTGTTTGCAGTTGCAGACCTATAATTTTTAGTCTTGGTAGGTAGGTAGGCAATTTTTTTTTTTTAATTTTCAGATTTTTGTTAGGTAACATAAAATGGAGTTTTTCATAGGCCTACTATACATGAATAAGCTGAACTCTTGGTATAAACTAATGATTGATGAAGACAAAAATTGAAATGAAACAGTTATAATATCCTGAAAAATTGGAGAAAAAAATTATATTACAAAAATGGCTAAAAAGAAGTTTGGGTCGGGTGCATTTTCAGTGCTTCGGTCGGCAACTGCAAACAAACAATATTTTATTTTAGGCCTTGGAGTTATTAGTCTGAAGCCCAGCCAAGTTTATAACTTAACCACACACAAGGAGGCAGTTCTGTCATGAGATTCAGCAAATGGCTATAAAAAATTGTAAACCTTTTTTTTATGTGGAGTTTTATCTTTGACAAAGACATTTTAAAAGCAAATACTCAGTTTTTGGAGGTACAAATACTCAGTTTTTGGAGGTAAATTTATTAAATCCATCAATATGATATATCAGGTGTTTGATCTGCACATCACTGTAAAAGAATTGGGTACATTACTTTTTACATAAGTATAATGCACAGAACATTTACTGATGAGCTAATATCAGATAATATACAATGATCACAAAGCATTGAACATATTACAATCATCCTGTTCATTTCAGCAAAGGAGGGTATAAATTAGTTATAGCAGTACATATAACAATCTTTTGTTCTACAAGGTGTGCCTCGCGCAAATGAAGTACATTCTGTAAAATTTTAAAGTTTTTAATTTGTTCCATTTTCATTTCTACAGCTATTCTTGGGGCTGCAATTTGTTGTGTCTTAAAAAATTCTTTCTGAGTCATCTGAGCATTTGAGGCAATAAAGGGGGGCATATTTAAACCAATATGGCCTGTTAGTAGGTCGCCTATTGTGAAACCTTTATCCGCTAATATTATATCGCCACTCTCAAGGAGTGGTAAAAAGAGGTTACCATCTTTCTGAACAATATGTCTGTCTGATGCACGACCTCCCCAAACACGTGATATAAATGTTACAAGACCATTTGGTGCTACACCAATCAAAACCTTAAAAGTATTGTGATTTTTATATTCACTCCATGTCAAATATTGTGCAGTAAGACTACATGTACTAGGTTTTTCTCAAAAAAATTCTGTAGCGTCAATTACTATTTTAACGTCTGGCATATCAACAAAACTTGAAGGCAAATTTGCTAATATTTGTTCTCTAGAAGGCCAGGGAATGAGTCCTTTCATATGATCATACATAAAATTAATCCAGGTGTTCAGAGTTCTTGATACTGACATAACTGAAATTCCAAAAAGATCTGCCAAAATCTCCTGTAATAAACCTAAACGAAGTCTTAAACAAACTAAATAAAACTCATCAATTGGACGTAATTTTCTTTTCCTTCCTGGTTTGGAAATAAATTCATTAATACATCTTCTGTCCTCTATTTCCGTAGTTCTCTTTTGACCTTCCCAGTACGTTAATTTATCTGCTCCGTGTTGTAATAATAGGTTAAAAATTAAGGAAAAGGTTGCAAAATTGGGAAATCCTGTGTAATAACGAGTCTTGTCATCATTGTTCTCTAAATCTTCTGGCACAAGTTTGGGTAAATGAGTTTGTGTTCCCCTTTCTTCCTGTTCACAGGTATTTGTACTGCTACATGTAGTCTGTGTAGAAATATCTGTATTAACAACATATGACTGAGTAGAAACATCCTGCGTTTTACTTGGAATGCTCTGAATAATAGTACTCAAATCAAAATTATCATTAGAACTTTTATCGGAATTTTCATTATTATTTTCATCCAAATTTTTCCGAAATAGGGGTCGACGTGAAGAGATTTCTTTTTTTGCTTTGGATAGGTCCATATGAATAGGAACTGAACTTTTTGTACATGTGTTTCCCTCAAAATGAAGGTTACAAAGTCTTGTAACCCCCCCCCCCCCCCATCCGTTAACGAGAAGAATGAACTTGTATAATTTAACTCATTAAGTAATCACACTCTCAGAAAATATCATTACCAAAAAATAATTCGTCGAAAGTTTGATAATAAATATAAACCCCTTTATTGCTGACATTTACCAAGTCAATTCGTGATCTATCGATGCGATGTGCAATGTCATTCTGATTATCAATGTCGTTGATACTGTTTTCATATTGTTTGCATACATTTTTGGAATGGAATGAAAAATTTTAGCAATAATAATCACAAAAATGTAGTATACACTTACCTGTGCGTTAGGAAAAAGTCGATAAATTAGGAAACAGAGTTCGCTAACCCACGTTTTCAGGTTTTGTTTTGTTATCAGAAGTGAAACCGGAACTACCTACTAGATATTGACGATATCGCCATCTAGTGATTCAAGGGCATTCACTCGGGTTAGCGGTAGTGAAGCATTGGGTCAATCTCAATTTTCTTGTACGCTCTTTTTAAAAGATGTGATCTGAACTCAGTAAGTTCTTTATGTAATTGTGTCTTGTCACTTGTATTGCGAACATGTCTTATACATTCCCCCTTAAAAAAACGTTTGAATACTGATTTGGGGTGAGCGCTGTGGTGGTGCAAATATTGGAATGTATTTGTTGGTTTTATATATGACTTCACATCAAGAATATGATATTCTTGGAATCGGGTTCCTTAATTTGTATACACATGTGTCCAGAAATGGTAGTGATTCTTCAGATTTCAGTATGGGATGGCATTCATTTGCTGTTTCGAAAAACAGTTTGATTTCGTTTTCTGAGCCATCATAAATCATGAATCCGTCATCACGGAATCGCCCATGAAAATAGATTTTCTGTTTGTATTCCGAGTTGTTTACTAACATTTCAGTTATTTGATACATTCTGATGTCCGATATTTCTGGACTACTGGGGCTTCCCATTGGACACCCGATTGTTTGTTTGTAATATTTGCCATTGAATTCAAATAGTGTGTTTTCTAGAATGAACTTTAGTAAAAACATCAAGTCAGCTGTCTCAGGACAAGGAAGGTCTGAGTGCATGTTACAGTTGAAATTCGATAGCGCTTCTTCTACCGCCGTAGAAAGTTCATTGAAGGTCATATTTGTATACATTGATGTTACATCGTAAGTGACGAGTAAACAGTTTTTAGGCGGTTTAATACTTTCAATTTTGTTGATGAAATCTTTAGTATCTTTGATATACGTTCTTTTGAGATTGAACTATAGGTAGTAGGAAATAATCCACGTAATGACTTATTCTTTCCGTTGGTGACCCTATTTGTGATATGATGGGTCTACATTTTGGAAATGTATTGTCATTTTCTCTCATTTTATGTACTTTAGGCAATAAATAGAGTCGCCCTGGTCGTACATTCTGTTCGTTTGTTTTTATAAGATATGAGAATGTTTGTTTGTCTAATTTTCTTTTCTGAAACATTTCATTTAGTTTGTTCTCTATAGTTTTATAGATAATAGACAAATTAGGTTTCTCTATTTCAGTATAATACTGTGTTGATAATTGGCGCAGATCGACCCTCTTCAATGTATTTTTGTTTATTCATTATCACAACAGTGTTACTTTTGTCTGCTTTTTTGATAACGATGTCTTTATTGTTCAGTAGGTCATTTAGTGCCCTCCGTTCGGAAGGTGATATGTTAGAAACATCTGATTTGATCTGAATTGATGACACCTCTAATCGTGTAAGATCTATATAGTTTTCGAGTGCTTGGCATGTATAGCTAGGTTTATAACCCGTATTTTCTCGAAAGGGATGCAAACGCTCATTTTCATCCGTGCTAAAATGATATTTGCATTTTAGTTTTCTTCCAATTCTAGAAAATCTTTCATGACTTTGTTTTTGAGTTTTTTTGTTTTAGGAGTCGGGATATATTTTAATCCCTTTGATGATAATAATGTTTCACTCTCTGTAAGTGAATGATAGGAGAGTGCATATAGGCAACACCCATCAGCCACGCAATTCTAAATTTATAGGACCCCCCCCCCCCCCACATCTTTTTATCAAACTGCTTACTACGATATGCGCGTGTTTTCGATTTCAAGAACAACAGAGATCATTTTTCACTGTCCTCTTTTGCTATCTTTAGTAAGGCCTTTTTAAGGGGTATTTTTCGGGTAAATCAATCTTTCCCTATAAATATAAGTAAAATGTTAATGTCTGTACCTGTATTTCATTTTTTATCTTGACGTGTGTTTATAAGAATTACATACGCAATACTACACATGGAAATCATCATGTGAAAATAAAATGGAAAGTGGTAAACGACAAGCAATGAACTACTTTTTGTATTTAAATTAAAATATACAAAAAAAACCCAACCAACCCCTATTTATCCCCTAAATCGGCTAAAATATCAAAAATTCACTTTAATAATTATAAAGGTTTTTAATTTGATGAAACACTTTGACATTTGATAATGTATAGTGAAAACTTTGAAAGTTTGATTGACTATAGCTACAACTTTGGAGCTTTGATTTACTATTGTGAAAACTTTGTAACTTTGATTTACTACAGCAAAAATTTTGGACATTTGATTTAATATAGTAAAAACTTTGCAACTTTATTTGATTTACTATAGTGAAAACTTTGAAACTTTAACTTACTTTAGTGAAAACTTTGGAAATTTAATCTACTATAGTAAAAACTTTGGAAGTTTGATTTACTATAGTTAACAAACTATATTTATCTTTAGTTTACTATAGTATTCTTTTTTGTTAGGGAAATGTTGATTCACTCCTCTCTTTGCTTGATATGGTCCTGAGTGAGATCTAAATCACTTTCTATCAAAGCTTTTTTTTCCGAGAAAATCAGTAACATCTTCTATTCTGTGTCCAGTATGGGCAGAGGTTAGACACTGCAAACATATTGCTTGATTGCAATGTTTAGAACCAGCAGCTTTATTCATTCCCTTCATGATAAATGAAGGCTTTACTCTCTTTTTATTTTCTCCCTTGGTTCACTTCTCCGAAAAAAAATTTTCTTGACTAATTTATTGAAAAACAAACATAAACAATAAAAATGCTGTAGGATTGTTGCGTTCGTTTCGAATCGCATTTTTATTCAAACGATACAAGTCAAATGCATAAATTTTACAAGATAAACAATGCAAGGGCTGGGTGGGCAGGGAACGCCAAAGACGCAAAACAACCTGTGACTCTTTGCAACGAACGTCGCATTAATCGAACATTCCCCGGTAAAGCGCTCGTGCATGAAAAACCAGTTTCTCTAGAAACGAAAATTTACGGAGAGTACCGAAGTAAAAACGTAAAGAAATATATTGTCTGTCGATGTATTATGTAGGTAGAAAAGTTCAGTGTGTGTTGTGGTATAGTGGGGGTTCTCTTCCGATCGGGTAAACTATTATCACCTCAAACAACTAGTTGCGCAGGGGATGTAGCATTGCTACTGCGTGTGTGTTTATGTGTTAGTTTGCCTGTTACAGCTTGTGGGCAAGATTTAATTAAAACCTTTTAATTGCACTATCAACTCTCAGCCTTCAAATATTAATCTATTTAATTTTCAAGTTAATCGGTAAAACGGCTCTTTATTTAAATATAACGTTTTTACCATCTCCAAACCATGAAATTTTATGTACACGTTGAAAATACTCACTTACGGTTATTTCAACTGGTAAATTTGGGTTGTGAATTCTATATTTAGAGGTCTCGTCATCAAGCAGAGACAAACTGTAGATCTCTACCCTCATCCAAAAAGTTTATCCTGGACATTTCAACATAAAATTATTCCAAGATGCCTATCACAAAACTCTCGATGAAACGCCTCACCAATCCCAGAATCCAAATGATAACAAGTCAATATCTTCTTGAAAAATATTGGCTTCTGCCGATTTCAGCGAGGTTACACTCAAGTAAATTCAGCACAACATTTTGCAGCCCTTTTGCTTTGATTGAGGAATCTTGTCTACATAACGCACTTGGCGGCACCTGTGAGAAAGACCCAGATTAAGACACTTGCAGCATTGATCAAACAGCGCTCAATCCGTGAACGGTAGGTCGTGAGTTCGAATCTCGGCCGCGACTGACCTAAGTCAATAACAAAAAAGGGTAGCAACTGTTCCTTCGCCATGGGTCGGCATTTGAAGAGAAAGTTGTGGTTCCTTCGGATGAGACCTTAGAAACCTAGGTTCCAAGTCACGACAGGAGGCAAATCGCACATCACGTTACTCTTTTGTCAAGATTTTTTAACGATATAATCTGTTTCTTCGCTCTCCATCCTTCGTCCGATTCAAAGTCTATACCACTCAGAAATAGTCTTTTTCAGTATAAATGGCTATTTTTTTTTAATTTCCTGATTCCTTCAGCATTTTCAGAGTTTCGTTGTTTTAGTAGTTTACAAAACAAAAGAGCTTAGTCCACGAACCATAAAAAAATGCCTCTTGCAAAATATCAACGCAATTTTTATCATAGATAGTATAGACTTTAAGCTTTTCATAACCGTTTTTATCAGAGTTGTCAAAATGGCCTGAGAGGAAATATTAAAAAAAATCTGAACAGAAAGGAAAATCCCTTTTCCATGTATGGAACTACTATTGAATAAGTTCATTTTGATTGGTTAGGTATTGGCGTGATATCCTTAGTCGACTTTAACCCTGCCTTGTTGTCGGAATAAAACCAACTTTGAAATATTAAAAATATGACATATGCTTGAAAAATGGTAAATTTATATATGTATTTTTTTCTTTGATTCGCGGGATAGAAAGATATGTTAATCGCTTAATCAACATGCCATAATCATCTTGCATATGCATGTACATGTACATGTACGTGTGCGCGCATGCAAAACGTTAAACAATATATCGTTGATAGTTGATATCATTGTAACCTTTATATTCTTAAATGAAATCCTGGGATACTAAGCATATTTATAAAAGGTCTTTGAGGAATAAGGCACGATAAGGGACATGGGGAGCGTTTGGGGAACATCTGTAACGGTCCCCGTTACAATTAGCACTAGTTTTAATTGCTACCGGGTATTCAAGTCAATTGAATTCAAAATTGTTTGAATAATGATAACGTAGTCAATTAAATTAACCGAAGTTTTTAAACTCTCGTTGACCGATATACTGGTTATTCCAAATGATCTAGCATAGTATATTTAACTATATATTTGTTCCTAACATTTAAGGTTTAGGAAAACACCTGATTCATATGTAATTTGTGTTGTGATTTGCATTAGAAAAAAATATCAAATGAAAATGAATCACTATCTTTAGAAAGCAATTGAAAGTTTTTGTTGGACTATACCTTGAAATGTAAGTTTTTAAATCGAATGGCTCAAAGAAAGGAACAAATAGATTTATGTCAATAATGCTTTTATGTGATGTCATAGATGTACATCACAACTAATGTAGCGTGTAAATTAATATAAAGAGATTTAATAAAACTTCTAAAAGAAGAATCCAATTGCAATGTAATTGTATAAAACAGCCAACGATATAAGAATTATTGATTATATTATCAACGTTACCCGACTGTTTGACTGTCTGTCCCTAATCATATAAGTACCTGTTTAAATCTTTATTTGTCCGTCTTCCTCCACCTTGTCAGCGAATAAACAAGGTACGAATTAATTTCTAATTTTTATTGTGACGTAATCATAATGGATTCCGATACTCGTTAGTCAGCCCGCGGGCTGACTAGTTATGATACGAAGGACTTCAAATGCGCTTGCGCGTTTTGGAATTCTGGGAGGTAGTTCTGCAGTAAATCACTCTTGCTAGTTTCATTTCAGTAAAATCAGTATAGATTAAACCAAGAAGTCCCTATTTGATACCACGGTAATCTGTAAATTAAAATCAACTCAAACAGGAAGGTCATATAAGCTTATCTATTTACAGAAGCTTCGTAAACAGTTCCAAACATTTTTTCACATTCTGGCTCGCATAAATTTGGCTGGTTCTCATCGGCTCTACGCAGCGAAGCATTCAGTTTTATGAATGTATTTCACGAAGTGTTTGACGCGTCAATTGAAAGTCTTTTGTAAAGTATATTGAAAGTATATTACTTATGTATTAAAATCTACAGCATAAACATTACTTTATTACAGATTTTAAGTTATTCAGTTTTACAGTTTTTACTTTCGTTTTCATTAAATCATTTCGATCCCGATGCAAATTACACTGTAGCGAACTGATTTGTTAATGCATACAACGGATACTTCGGGGAGAGTCACAACTGACTGAGCTCGCGCCTTTGTTGTCCCCCACTGAAAGTGGAGGATATTAATTTCGGTCTGTCTGTCATTCCGTCCGTCTGTCTGTCTCACTCTTCAACACTTTCCCATCCCTGCAATGTTTCTAGAGGCCTTTGAGATTTAGCAGTGAAATTTCGTTACA
>PRKT01000167.1:928493-941010 GCA_003671525.1 Saccostrea glomerata | reverse complement strand
GAATTCTTGATTGCAGATATTGCTTTATTGTTCTGTTATTACAACGAGTTTTATAGTTAAATTTTGTGGAAATATTATTTTTTCATTACACTTTATGTGTTTCAAATCATTTAATCATTTTGTTTTACATACAAATCGGCATCCATACGGCGTATATTACTTTAAAAATGTAATCTTACCTCATAACTTTTGATAGAGAGGAGATAGGACTTTCATTCTTGACATGATGTACATTGCCTGTAACAAGATGTTTCCGAGCATACAACCAATAATATGTCTGACCCCTTGACCTTCATGCTTGACATAATTTTAAAAATATTAAGTTTGGGGATTACTTTCGCATGTTCTTTTCTTTGCAGCGGTTGCATGGCATATGATAGGTCGAACATATTTGTCACACTATTTTATAAATAATGGCACCCCATCCACTTAGACACCTAAAGCAGGGGACCACAATTCTTTGAATTTGCTTGTTTTTCTTTCATTTAGACAGAAAAATCAATTCAGCCAGAATTATCAGTTCAGCAAGATGTCCTCAAAGATGTTTTCACCAAAACGACACATATTGAATCTCCATCCGGTTTAAAAGCATCAAATTTCCCAGAAAAGAAATCGAAAAAACAGGAATCCGATCGTACTTTCATACAGAATAGGAATATTGCGTCACCGATGGTAAATGCTACGCTTGAAATCAAGAATGTTTCTTTATAAATTTTTTTACATGTACCCCAACATTATATTACCCAAAACACGAAACAAAAATGTATTTTGAAATATATATTACACTTTCATGTCAGTTGATAGAATGCTTCATATCAAAAATTTTAAACCATATGGTTTATAATTATAAATAATAAGTAACATTTATATTAACAATGTAAGCAAAATATTTTTCTACTACTATATTGTTTTATAATTCTCAGAAAACACCTTCTATTCATCAAGAACTCCTTGGAAGTAATTGCACAAAAACTTCACTTGATGATACTCCATCGGCATCGTTTAAACCTCCAGAGAAAAAAGGAATAAAGCGAAAGTCGGATTCCATTACTGTAAAGGAAATGGGGAATGCTGCTTGTCCAAAACATAAAACAAATATATTGGATTTATGTTGTCGGGATTGCAGTGTCGCCATTTGTTCACAATGCTTGGTTACCAGTCACAGTGGCCATACAATTGGTAATATTGAAGAATTTTTCCAAACCAAAAAAGCCAGGATTGAAAATGATTTGGACTTAATTCAGAACCATATAGAGCAAAGGGAGAAAGCAAAACAAGCGATGATGGAAGAGCAAGAAAAGATGGAACAAGCAACCGGTAACGTGGTAAAAGAAATTAAGGATATTACTGAAAAGATGCAAGCTATCATTCAGCAAAAAATCGAAGATTTAAAAACACAGACAAGAGAAATTAAGAAAATGGTTACATCAAGAAAGGGTGATTTTAACAAGGAAATAAACAAATTGGAATCACTGCGTAAAAAGTGTCAAGATGAACTTAATACAAAGGATTTAGGAGCTGTTCTGTTTAGGAAGGACAAGAGCCATTTGCTTGAAGATTACCAAATGCTTCCCAGTTCCTACCAAATTACACAGGCGACATTTGTTCACGGAGCATTGGATCTCGAAGTTATAAACAGTTTTGGTACCATTGTTCCAGCCACTATTCAAGAAAAATCTAATGCATTCGATTCCTTACCTGATGACTTACCAAATTATCCAATGATTATTCCAGAAAAGAAGAAAAAACAAACAGTTGGTAATGCATCTCAGTTGCTCATCTCGAAAGCAAGAGCTGCAACAAAACAAGACGAAGAAATATTGAAAGAAGCCGTTATTCCAATTTATATCGAACTTGGCAAAAATATTCTGTAGGATATATTCATTATCGAGTAGTCGTTTCCTGATAAAGTTTCAGAGACCTGACAAAGAAAAAAATATTCATTAATTATTTATGAAAGAGTGATTAAAAAGTTTTTTTTTTAGCATAATATATGAAATAAAGACAGACTTAATATTTGTACAACGTAATATACTTTTAATATTTTGATATTTTTGTTGCTGTAATTTCCTGCTTGATGTGTTTCATAATCATTAAATGAAATCTATTAGCACATAATAAGGCAAAACAGAAGTAAAACGAATATTTACTTTATTTATTGAATAGATATCAAGTTTTATAATGTATATTTATGTTACAATAAACTAATATTAATCGAATAAATCTTTATTCTATAAAGCTTAATATTTTATAAGACAAACACATTGATAAGAAGGACAAGTATATTGCATTTTGTAGCAATGGATAGGAAGAGATTGATTGATTGTTTACACGAGGGTCATTCAAAATGTTCGAAGACTTTTGTCATATCATAACCAAATTTGGTATACATATTTTTAACAATACATTCATATAATTTGAGTAAAAATGAATATAATATATCTTGAAATTTATCAAAATTATAAAAGATTTAAAACAGTGAAAATGGTGTCACGGAGCAGGGTCAAAATTGTGTTACTTACTAATTATACACTTTGTATTGTCAATAGTCATACCTCTAATAAATGGCGCTTAAACGAATCAAAATTGAAATATCTACATTTACTATTGTTGTATTACTTCAAATGCTAAAATTAAATGTAATACATCGCTTTGTTTAGAAGAGATCAATTTCTAAAGACAGATAGACTTCATCAAAAAAGGAAAAAACAATGACGTCGAAGGACGTCACGGAGCAGCGAGCAGCGATCAAATTTTGTTTTGCATTCGGAAAACTACTAAAACAACGAAACTCTGAAAATGCTGAAGGAATCAGGTAATAAAAAAGAAAGCCATTTATAATGAGAAAGACTATTTCTGAGTGGTATAGACTTTGAATCGGACGAAGGATGGAGAGCGAAGAAACAGATTACACTGTATATCGTTAAAAAATCTTGTCAAAAGAGTAACGTGATGTGCGATTTGCCTCCTGTCGTGACTCGGGACCTAGGTTTTTAAGGTCTCATCCGAAGGAACCACAACTTTCTCTTCAAGTGCCGACCCATGGTGAAGGAAAAGGTTGCAACCAATTTTTGTTATTGACTTAGGTCAGTCGCGGCCGAGATTCGAACTCACGACCTACCGTTCACGGAGTGAGCGCTGTTTGATCAATGCTGCAAGTGTCTTCATCTGACAGTGGGTCTTTCTCACAGGTGCAGCCAAGTGCATTATGAAGACAAGATTCCTCAATCGAAGCAAAAGGGCTGCAAAATGTTGTGCTGAATTTACTTGAGTGTAACCTCGCTTAAATCGGCAGAAGCCAATATAATTCAAGAAGATATTGACTTGCTATCATTTGGATTCTGGCGTTGATTGCTTAAAATCGACGACAAGGGATTGGTGAGGCGTTTCATCGAGAGTTTTGTGATAGGCATCTAGGAATATGTTGAAATATCAAGGATAAACTTTTCGGGCGAGGGAAGAGATCTACAGTTTGTCTCTGCTTGATGACGAGACCTCTAAATATAGAATTCACAACCAAAATTTACCAGTTGAAATAACCGTAAGTGAGTATTTTCAACGTGTACATAAAATTTCAGGGTTTGTAGGTGGTAAAAACGCTATATTTATATAAAGAGCCGTTTTACCGATTAACTTGAAAATTAAATAAATTCATATTTGAAGGCTGAGAGTTGATAGTGCAATTTAAAGGTTTTATTTAAATCTTGCCCACAAGCTGTAACAGGCAAACTAACACATAAACACACACGCAGTAGCAATGCTACATCCCCTGCGTAACTAGTTGTTTGAGGTGATAATAGGAAGGAGGCTTCCAGTTTACCCGATCGGAAGAGAACCCCCACTATACCACAACACACACTGAAATTTTCTACCTACATAATACATCGACAGACAATTTATTTCTTTACGTTTTTAGTTTGGTACTCTCCGTAATTTTTCGTATCTAGAGAAACTGGTTTTTTCATGCACGAGCGCTTTAGCACTCAATATATATACATTTACCGGGGAATGTTCGATTAATGCGACGTTCGTTACAAAGAATCACAGGTTGTTTTGTGTCTTTGGCTTTCCCTGCCCACCCAGCCCTTGCATTGTTTATCTTGTAAAATTTATGCATTTGACTTGTATCGTTTGAATAAAAATGCGATTCGTAACGAACGCAACAATCCTACAGCATAATTATTGTTTATGTTTGTTTTTTAATTAATAAGTCAAGAAAATATTTTTTTTCAGAGAAGTGAACCAAGGGAGAAAATAAAAAGAGAGTAAAGCCTTTAGTTCTCATGAAGGGAATGAAGATTGCTGCTTGACCTAAACATAATTTTGATACTGTGGATTTATGTTGTCAGGATTGCAGTCAAGCAATATGTTCGCGGTGTCTAACCTCTGCCCATACTGGACACAGAATAGAAGATGTTATTGATTTTCTCGGAAAAAAGTGCTATGATAGAAAGTGACTTAGATCTCACTCAGAACCATATCAAGTAAAGAGAGGAGCGAATCAACATTTCCCTAACAAAAAAGAATACTATAGAAAACTAAAGCTAAATATAGTTTGTTAACTATAGTAGATCAAATGTCCAAAGTTTTTACTATTGTAGATTAAATTTCCAAAGTTCTCATTAAAGTAAGTTTAAGTTCCAAAGTTTTCACCATAGTAAATCAAATAAAGTTGCAAAGTTTTTACTATATTAAATCAAATCTCCAAAATTTGTGCTGTAGTAAATCAAAATTACAAAGTTTTCACAATAGTAAAATCAAAGTTTTCCAAAGTTGTAACTATAGTCAATCAAACTTTCAAAGTTTTCACTATACTTTATCAAATTTCAAAGTTTTTCATCAAATTAAAAACCTTTATAATTATTAAAGTGAATTTTTGATATTTTAGCCGTTTTAGGGGATCAATAGGGTTTGGTTGGGTTTTTTTTTTTTTTGCATATTTTAATTTAAATACAAAAAGTAGTTGATTCAAATGCAATATTTACATTTATAATTTCTTTTAACCTATGGTTGATTAAGGTTGATGAAGCCTATTTATTTTTCATTCTAAATGCCACATATAATTTTGTATTTATTTTTTCTTTCGATGGATAAGACTAAGTTTACATTTGTCTAACATTAAAATAAAATAGATTTAAATATAAAGCTCTTTTTTCGGTACAACTGACAACCTTTACATTAATATTCATTAATTGTACATTATTCTTTTAGAGGAATGGTAAAGTTCTTTTAAAAAAAAATCTCGGAATCTTTTATGAATCTTTACCTTGAAATATGATAAAATAAAAAAATTGGAATGAAAACATAATAACATCAAAGTTCCGAAGTCATTGCTATGGTTAATGAACGTTTTCATTATAGTAAATCAAAGTTCCAAAGTTTTTACTATATAGTCGATCAAAGATCCAAAGTTTTCATTGAAGTAAATCAAATATCCAAAGCTTTTACTTTGGTACTAAAGTTAACTATAGTTTACTATAGTATTTTTTTGTTTGGGTTGGTTGAGGAACTAAAAAAGATGGAACAAATTACAGACAACGTGGTGAAGGAGGGAAAAGATCTAGAGGTCAAAGTTCACTTTATTACATGTACATATATATTCTTCTCTATACATTTTCTATAATATTAATGAAATTTTCATTATGTCTGAAAATGTGTAAAGGCGTTAGAAATGTACATCGATACATGTAATATGGCCATAGAAATTTGTAAAGCAAACAATTATTCCATTAAAAAATATGGAGAGTTATCCTTTTCATAACAATTAGTCAATACAATATTTCGAACATCTCTTTTCACTCATTTTAAAAACAAGCCACCAGTCCATGAATTACACCGTGCCATAAATTGCGTTGTACTTCCGAGACTGCAAAACAATTTAATATATTTAAGTAGGCGTGAGTGTACCAATTAACAGGGACCTATATACCCTGTACCTCTTTCCAATATTTTATACAGACGCACGTGGATAAGGATAGTCCAAAAGGTATTCTTTGTTATTTGTTTGTCATACAATAATCGTAACCATATACACATCTTTTAATATAAGTTACTTTGTTTGCACATATATATTTGAACCCGCCGTTTTCAATATGGCGTCAAAAATCCAGACTTTTGTTTTCAATTTATTTACACATGAACAAAGTGTGTGTGTGGTTTGTTGTGTTATTTTATAAACACGTAAATAAATTCGTTTTTAATAACATGGAAGAACTTAACTTCTCGGATTTTTATTATAAAAACCTTGCATAGAGAGGGTATTTATAATCATATTTACTGTTGCCCAATCTTTGCATCAAGTTCCTTGGATCTTTGCATTAAGTTACAGATCTAATTGTTAAAATAAGTTAACGACAATTGCCAAACCAGATGTAATTTTGGGTTTTTGGAATAATTCATTGTTTTCTATTTTAAACGTTAGAAACCTTTTTTTCTATTACAGTGCAAAAATACCCTGATTTGCACTTTTTTTCCATATATATTCTGTTAAACACGTACATGTAATTATTTACAAAGTGAAACAGTGAAAGGTGTAGTCTACTTTTGCATTTGTCCGATATATGGGCGCATTTTAACAGGATATTTACAGATGGCCCGATAACAAAAGATTGAAATGAACTTGAAATCCAAAGCACATAAAAATGAATGAAACACAGAAGCACGTTAAGTAATATAAGGTCACAGAGTTAAAGAGCAGTCATATCTTCAACACTGAGCGCATAAATTTTCCGTTTGAATGATTCTAAAATCTTTGTCAAATAAATTTCCCGTCAGCGACCTACAGATTTAAAATCGTTTGCTTTAACAGGTTGAGACCACTACCTTCTATGGAAGGCAATTTCCAACACGTGATGACGTCTTTGTCACACCCATGCTCCAATCAAGTGAATGTGTTCTAAAGCATGAAAGTCTACTACGTGTTTACTATTCAATGGCGACACGTGTTTTTCGTCGGTCTACTGTACAATATTTAACTCGTCACCGGAAAAACTGTAGAGCTTCTTGATCACTTTATAAGACCGAAATTGAAAGCTTATATTCTAAAGACATTGCTCCATGCTCACATTTAATATTGGAGTTGTTTTAGATGATTAAAAGTTGCTTCGAATACCGTACAAACGCTTTGACGTTTGCATGTACATAAAACACTTTCTGATCATATTTAGAGGTTAAATAATAAAAGCACACCTTCTCCTGCTGTCTAAAACCGAGGATCTATATACTACCTGCTAAAACTATGTACACGTACATGAATATCACGTGAAAAAAAACACACGATGTTTTATCGACACGATAACACCTACGTCTATTTGAACAATTATTCATGGTATTATAAGTTGATATAATTTGAGGCTTCATAAAGGAAATTTTGTAAATGTGAGCATAGAAATGAAAGTAATGTATCATTTTAGATATTTCTTTCACAAATCTCAAAAAAGAATTGAGAATAAGGTACTTGTAGTAGCCTACAATGCATTGCGGCTCATTCAGCAGTAGGTAAGGTAAACAGATAGCTAATTTACTTGCAAATTTATTCTGACGTCAGAAAATCTAGTGGTCTCGACCTGTTTAATAAATAGAACCCTTAGCTTTTTGATCACGGTTTGTACGACGTACTTCTTTTTTAGTTCACCTGAGACGAATGCTCAACTGAGCTTTTATGATATAAATTTCTTCGTTATCTGTGGTCGTTGTTAACATTTCACAATTTCTTCTTTAGAACCACTGGGCCGATTTAAAAAAAAAAAACTTCCAAAAAAGTATCCTTTGGCAAAAGGAATTTCAGTTTGTTAAAATAAAGGGCCACGCGTCCACGCCTTCTCACAGGGGAGATAATTAACCTTATTTAAAAAATTATTAGCACTAGTATCATTTCAAAAATTTTTCTTCTCAGGAACAACTATACTTGAAAACATAAACCTTATGTTGACGCATTGTCAGATATTTTGCATTAAGATAAGTTCAAATCATGCCCCCCCCCTGGGGTAGGGTGGGGCCACAATGGGGGTCCAAGTTTTACATATGAATACATAAGGAAAATCTTTAAAAATCTTCCTCTCAAAAACAGCAAAACCAAGATAAGTCATAGTTATATGGAATTATTTTCAGGTAGTGTAGACTCAAGTTTATTGAAATTATGACCCCTGGGGTAGGGTGGGGCCTTATTGAGAGATCTAAGTTTTACATAGGAAAAAATCTTATTCACAAAATGTTCATCTCAAAAACAGCAAAGCCAGGATTAGTCATATTTATATTCGAAGCATCTCAGGTAGTGTAGATTCAAGTTTGTTCAAATCATGTCCCCCGGAGGAAGGTCTTCATCTCAAGAATAGCGAAACCTTGATTAGTGATATTTATATGGAAGCATCCTTAGGTAGTGTAAATTCAAGTTTGTTCAAATCAAGATCCCCATAGAGGGGCGGGATCACAATAAATAATAAAAGTTTTACATAGGAATACACTGGGAAAATCTTTTGAAATCTTCTTGTAGAGAATATAAAAGCCAAGATTAGTCATATTTATATGAAAGCAATCTCAGGTAGTGTAATAAGTTTGTTCAAATCATGGCCCCCGGGGCTTGAGGCGGATCCAAAATGGGCGATCAAAGTTTTTTAATAAGAAGAATTTTTAAATATCTTCTTCTCAAGAACAGCATATTGTGATCATTCACATTTTACACTTTTGAAATACTGAAGAAGGATGTAGAGATAACGAACAATATTCAATTTCAAATTCCGTAAAATAATACAAAATAGGAGCAGAGTAAACACAGACCTCCGAAACATCAGAGGTGGGATCAGGTGCCATGGAGGAGTGAACATCCCCTGCTGACTGGTCACACCCGCCGTGTGCTCCTTAACTGATTAATTCTTCTGCTTTTTTGTAGTCAGGTTCAAGAAAACTTGTTAAATAGTATTCGTGTCCTAGCATTTTTTTTTCTCCAGAATAAAAAAAAATTGAGACTTAGGAAAAAAGGACTTTCTTTCACATGACGTAGAAACCTTGGCTCGAAGTCATGATTTTAAGTAAAATGTCATTTGAAGGAAAAAAATATTTGTATAAGTATAGTCCATACATGTACATGTATTAGAAACCTGGAATTCAACAATGAAAACATATATTAAAATGAAATGGGTGAGTCAGTTTCGTGAGCTTGCTAATTGAACCTATTGTCCCATATAAAGGCGTCCAGACAGTTTTTTTTCATCTGCAGAAAAAAAAGTTTATTTATCTAAAACATTAACTTGCATAAATCTAGTAGTCCTTGTTGTTAACTTAAATCACAATTTCCTTATGAACATTGAATTCACGGTTGCCTTTGTCTTTTTGATATTATTAGGAAAGTGATGTCTTCTATATACTCTCCTCGACTTAAATGTGGGGTGTGTGCTAATGTACGTATTCTCCACTCGACCTGCAAACAATGTGGGATCCTATGTGAAGACTGTTCAGGATTCCACAGCAAAGGGAATGCCTTCAAAAATCATAATGTGGTGCCTTTAACTTTTTCAGATAAAATTGAGACTTCTTCAATCAAGGTATGTTAATTCAAGTATGGATATAAGCGAATGAAACTTACTATTATTATTTCTAGGCTAAAAACATTTTCAAACGTAAATAAATCAGTATTATAAGTTACGAGATATACTTGTACATGTATACCAAACTGCTTTATTTTTTTACCGCGAAAATGTTAAATAAAAGGAAATACTGTCAAATAAAATTATGTAGAACCTCAAAATGCCTTTGAGTGCATCATTCAATAAAGTTTGATTTCAGTATTTTTCAAGAAGTGAGTGTCATTTTGTTTCCTTATACAAGTTTTTCCTTTAGTGTAAAAGATAGTATTGAAAACAGAATCGACTGACAAATATATATTACATGTTTGTATCATTTTATTTTTCCCTTTTATATAATAAGATGGAACCGTCCATACAACTAGATCTCCGTGATAATATCCCCATCACCACATGTATAAAACCACCTGATGTTGCATCGACTTCAACAAATGCCCCAACTGTTTATGCGCCATCAACTTCAAATGTTCCAAAACCTGTTTATGGGCTATTAACTTCAAATGCTCCAAAACCTGTTTATGGGCTATTAACTTCAAATGCTCCAAAACCTGGGTATGTGCTATTAACTTCAAATGCTCCAAAACCTGGTTATGTACCATTAACTTCAAATGCTCCAAAACCTGTTAATGTGCCATCAACTTCGAATGCTCCAACGCCTATTTATGTGCCATTCACTTCAATTGCTCCAAAACCTGTTTATGCGCCATCAACTTTAAATGCCCCAGTACCTGGTTATTCGCCATTATCTTCAAATGAACCAACACCTGGTTATACGACATCGACAAATACACCTAATACTTCATCGAAAAAAGGTGTGAAACGGAAAGCTGCTTCCGTTACCATGAAGGAAATTGAGAAAGTTGCTTGTCCTAAACATACATCTAAAACAGTGGATTTATGTTGTCAGGATTGCAATCAAGCAATATGTTTGCAGTGTCTGATCTCTGCCCATACTGGACACAGAATTGGAGATCTTACCGATTTTTTTGGAAACAAAAGAGCTATGATTGAAAGTGATTTAGATCTCATTCAGAGCCATATCCAACAAAGAGAGGAAGCAAAACAGCAGCTGGTCGAAGAACTAGGAAAACTGGAGCAAGCTTCAGAGAGCGTGGTGAAGGACGTTAAAGATTTTATTGAAAAAATGCGAACAACCATTCTAACTAAGGCCGAAGAAATGAAGGCAACTACTAAAGAAACTAAAAAGATGATTATTTCAAGAAATGGCGATTTTGTCAAAGAAATTAAATATCTTGAAATCTTGCGTAAAAAATGTCAAGATGAGCTGGATGCTAAAGATTTATCAGTTGTTCTTTTCAGAAAGGTACCGGCGTTCTCACTCGATACCTACGAGAATCTTCCAAGTTCGTTCAAAATTACACCTCCTGCGTTTAAACCAGACCAATATATTATGGAAAGTTTTGGAACCATCGTTTCTGCAACTATTCAAGAGGAACCTATTGCGTTTAGGTCACCAACTACCCCAATAAAAATGGCATTAAAAAAGAAGATACAGAAGAGTCAAAGCAGTATGCCATTGCCTGTCCCGACGGCCACAGCTGCCCTTGCTCAAAATCACCAAATGATAAAAGATGCAGTGAAAGCACTTTGTGAAGAGCTTGGTATGGACATTGTTAGAAAATGAAGAAGACAAACGGAAATTATTTCTCAAATTTAAAGGAGAAAAATCTTTTTTCCCAGTAAAGAAAATCATACAATATTAACTTGCCCAAGTAGAAAAAATTATCTTGAAAATGTATATGTAATATGACACATGTATCACAATTAGTAAGAGGGAGAGAGGGGGGGGGGAGAGGGAGGTAATGTAAAATTTGAAAGACATGAAATAATAAATGATAATTGTTTTACTTTCTTACTGTGAGAAATATAGGGGGTTTTGATGGTTAATGTATATAACAGTGGGACGGACAACTTCGGAATGGACATTTTTCCGAACTTGCGCACCCTTTTCCTTTAAAGCTATCATCTTAGGGTTTTTTTTAAATGGTGGGGTTTCTATAATCAAATTGATTTATGAAAAAAAAATTCAACATATTCTGCAGATTTTGAGATATTTGAGTTCAAAAACAAAAATCCCATGGGGAAACATGAACTTAAAAATACCCCACAAAAAACCCAACAAAAACCCCATGGGGTTTATTTTTCACCCCATGGGGTTAAATAACCCATATTATTTTTCGTGGGGTTTTTTAACCCACGTCTCACTAAAAATAAAATGTGGGGTTTATTATCCAATAATTTTTTATGTGGGGTAAAAAAACCCATATTATTTCTCTTAATGCTTGTAATTATCAAGTGAGAATTATAAAATAAATATTGTTTGGAGTTGCAACATAAATTAAGTACATTACATGTACATTTTTTATCAACTTTGAAACAATTTAATTAATTTTTTTTCAAATTCATTGATATAGTATAATAAATTTTATCAAGTGCTGCATATGTAAATTAGACATGGCATAAGCATGATAAGAAGGGAATAATTTTTTTTTTTTGGACTGACCCGTAAGTGAAAAAGTAAACAAATACGGATTAAAAGTTTGAAAGTTAATCTAATATTCCAAGTGGGGGGAAAATGAATATAAAAAAAGACATTGGAAGCGGTACAGGCAATTTCATCAGAAAAAAAATGTAAAAAATAACGTGAGCGTAGCTCACAGGTTATTGTTTTCACTATTTCACTGATAAAACTGCCGACTCCTCAGTCCTGTGACCTGTTATTGAACACTGTTGATCGTGAATCACACAGTGATGATAGTTGTTCTACTTACATGTAGTTTAGTTTGAGCTCTGTTGTTTGTAGCATAATGGACTTGACTCAAACAAAGACAAAAACTTCTCTACTTTTCAAAGAATGTTTTTGAAATTGATTGAAAGAGACCAAATCAAATCATAACTTGTGATACTTCTTTACTTGA
>PRKT01000167.1:906953-928455 GCA_003671525.1 Saccostrea glomerata | reverse complement strand
CGGCAATTTCATCAGAAAAACAATGTAAAAAATAACGTGACTTTGTTTACGCTAGCGTAGCTCACAGGTTATTGTTTTCACTATTTTACTGATAAAACTGCCGACTCCTCAGTCCTGTGACCTGTTATTGAACACTGTTGATCGTGAATCACATAGTAATGATAGTTGTTCTACTTACATGGAGTTTAGTTTGAGCTCTGCTGTTTGTAGCATAATGGACTTGATTCAAACAAAGACAAAAACTTCTCTACTTTTCAAAGAATGTTTTTGAAATTGATTGAAAGAAACCAAATCAAATCATGACTTGTTGTCATCTCCCTCGGGAGATGACACATTAAGATTGTATGCCGGAAGTGAAGTCCTAGTGTAAGCCTCCATTAATCTTTCGGGAGTCCTCGATGTTTTACAATATCTAAAGTGAGAATGTACACAAGGAGTTCCAAGTAGCCTGTAAACTGGTTTTATTTTAGAAGTGTGTGATCTAGTTTCGATTTATGCCTATTTGAAAGGCAAGGAAAATTAGAAAAGAAGTACGATGCTTATAAATACCTATATTTCGGTGTGTCGTATATATATTGATCTTATTGAATTGGTAAGCCACACAAGGAGAATTGACAATGACGTGATTTCTATATATAGATTTGTTAACGCGAAGGGAAAACTGCTTCTCGAACAAAAGAACAATTACAGGTGTGCGATCAATAGACCAAATCCAGGTTAAATTAACCTGACAGCAGGGACTGCGATGCTTAAATTTATATGCATGCTTTACAGTAGCAATAAATACAAATAAATATGCAAAGAATTTCATTCAAAGATTAAATTAGATTCTGCAAAAAATGAATGAAGAGTGGTCAACGCTAACGTTATGCCTAATTTTATGTTAATTTTTTAGTCGATCTGTAATTCGATTTATTAATTTAATTCCTGTCAAACTTTAATGATTAGCTGCTTTTAAATGAATGATAATTATTGTCAGACACTTCATCCCTCTCATAGAAATCCTTGAATATTTTTTTTAATATTGGTAAAATGAATCAAAAGCAGTCTGTGATTAGTGTACAACATGTACAATAAGAAGGAAAAATCACTTTTATAGGCATTAATAAATATAGAGGTAGTATCCATATCTAATAACTGCGTGGTACCCCGCCCCTCATTTTCCCTAAAATGTAAGTGAACAAAACGTAAGGTGGCTTCTTTCGAGAGGTTTAAATACTTGAGTTATGTGGTTAGAAATAATCTTTGGATTGCTCTTGCTTATGTAAAAATACCTGTCAGCTTAGTTTTCTCACAGGAGTTCGAAATTTTATCAATAAAGTCAATAGAAACCACTCGATTGACCAAGCCATGAGCTATGCGTAAGCATAGCGAACAGTTGGCAGTGTCTATATACACGACCGTCGTGTAATTTACCGGGGAATGTTCGATTAATGCGACGTTCGTTACAAAGAATCACAGGTTGTTTTGTGTCTTTGGCTTTCCCTGCCCACCCAGCCCTTGCATTGTTTATCTTGTAAAATTTATGCATTTGACTTGTATCGTTTGAATAAAAATGCGATTCGTAACGAACGCAACAATCCTACAGCATAATTATTGTTTATGTTTGTTTTTTAATTAATAAGTCAAGAAAATATTTTTTTTCAGAGAAGTGAACCAAGGGAGAAAATAAAAAGAGAGTAAAGCCTTTAGTTCTCATGAAGGGAATGAAGATTGCTGCTTGACCTAAACATAATTTTGATACTGTGGATTTATGTTGTCAGGATTGCAGTCAAGCAATATGTTCGCGGTGTCTAACCTCTGCCCATACTGGACACAGAATAGAAGATGTTATTGATTTTCTCGGAAAAAAGTGCTATGATAGAAAGTGACTTAGATCTCACTCAGAACCATATCAAGTAAAGAGAGGAGCGAATCAACATTTCCCTAACAAAAAAGAATACTATAGAAAACTAAAGCTAAATATAGTTTGTTAACTATAGTAGATCAAATGTCCAAAGTTTTTACTATTGTAGATTAAATTTCCAAAGTTCTCATTAAAGTAAGTTTAAGTTCCAAAGTTTTCACCATAGTAAATCAAATAAAGTTGCAAAGTTTTTACTATATTAAATCAAATCTCCAAAATTTGTGCTGTAGTAAATCAAAATTACAAAGTTTTCACAATAGTAAAATCAAAGTTTTCCAAAGTTGTAACTATTGTCAATCAAACTTTCAAAGTTTTCACTATACTTTATCAAATTTCAAAGTTTTTCATCCAATTAAAAACCTTTATAATTATTAAAGTGAATTTTTGATATTTTAGCCGTTTTAGGGGATCAATAGGGGTTGGTTGGGTTTTTTTTTTTTGCATATTTTAATTTAAATACAAAAAGTAGTTGATTCAAATGCAATATTTACATTTATAATTTCTTTTAACCTATGGTTGATTAAGGTTGATGAAGCCTATTTATTTTTCATTCTAAATGCCGCATATAATTTTGTATTTATTTTTTCTTTCGATGGATAAGACTAAGTTTACATTTGTCTAACATTAAAATAAAAAAGATTTAAATATAAAGCTCTTTTTTCGGTACAACTGACAACCTTTACATTAATATTCATTAATTGTACATTATTCTTTTAGAGGAATGGTAAAGTTCTTTTAAAAAAAAATCTCGGAATCTTTTATGAATCTTTACCTTGAAATATGATAAAATAAAAAAATTGGAATGAAAACATAATAACATCAAAGTTCCGAAGTCATTGCTATGGTCAATCAACGTTTTCATTATAGTAAATCAAAGTTCCAAAGTTTTTACTATATAGTCGATCAAAGATCCAAAGTTTTCATTGAAGTAAATCAAATATCCAAAGCTTTTACTTTGGTACTAAAGTTAACTATAGTTTACTATAGTATTTTTTTGTTTGGGTTGGTTGAGGAACTAAAAAAGATGGAACAAATTACAGACAACGTGGTGAAGGAGGGAAAAGATCTAGAGGTCAAAGTTCACTTTATTACATGTACATGTATATTCTGCTCTATACATTTTCTATAATATTAATGAAATTTTCATTATGTCTGAAAATGTGTAAAGGCGTTAGAAATGTACATCGATACATGTAATATGGCCATAGAAATTTGTAAAGCAAACAATTATTCCATTAAAAAATATGAAGAGTTATCCTTTTCATAACAATTAGTCAATACAATATTTCGAACATCTCTTTTCACTCATTTTAAAAACAAGCCACCAGTCCATGAATTACACCGTGCCATAAATTGCGTTGTACTTCCGAGACTGCAAAAAAATTTAATATATTTAAGTAGGCGTGAGTGTACCAATTAACAGGGACCTATATACCCTGGACCTCTTTCCAATATTTTATACAAACGCACGTGGATAAGGATAGTCCAAAAGGTATTCTTTGTTATTTGTTTGTCATACAATAATCGTAACCATATACACATCTTTTAATATAAGTTACTTTGTTTGCACATATATATTTGAACCCGCCGTTTTCAATATGGCGTCAAAAATCCAGACTTTTGTTTTCAATTTATTTACACATGAACAAAGTGTGTATGTGGTTTGTTGTGTTATTTTATAAACACGTAAATAAATTCGTTTTTAATAACATGGAAAAACTTAACTTCTCGGATTTTTATTATAAAAACCTTGCATAGAGAGGGTATTTATAATCATATTTACTGTTGCCCAATCTTTGCATCAAGTTCCTTGGATCTTTGCATTAAGTTACAGATCTAATTGTTAAAATAAGTTAACGACAATTGCCAAACCAGATATAATTTTGGGTTTTTGGAATAATTCATTGTTTTCTATTTTAAACGTTAGAAACCTTTTTTTCTATTACAGTGCAAAAATACCCTGATTTGCACTTTTTTTCCATATATATTCTGTTAAACACGTACATGTAATTATTTACAAAGTGAAACAGTGAAAGGTGTAGTCTACTTTTGCATTTGTCCGATATATGGGCGCATTTTAACAGGATATTTACAGATGGCCCGATAACAAAAGATTGAAATGAACTTGAAATCCAAAGCACATAAAAATGAATGAAACACAGAAACACGTTAAGTAATATAAGGTCACAGAGTTAAAGAGCAGTCATATCTTCAACACTGAGCGCATAAATTTTCCGTTTGAATGATTCTAAAATCTTTGTCAAATAAATTTCCCGTCAGCGACCTACAGATTTAAAATCGTTTGCTTTAACAGGTTGAGACCACTACCTTCTATGGAAGGCAATTTCCAACACGTGATGACGTCTTTGTCACACCCATGCTCCAATCAAGTGAATGTGTTCTAAAGCATGAAAGTCTACTACGTGTTTACTATTCAATGGCGACACGTGTTTTTCGTCGGTCTACTGTACAATATTTAACTCGTCACCGGAAAAACTGTAGAGCTTCTTGATCACTTTATAAGACCGAAATTGAAAGCTTATATTCTAAAGACATTGCTCCATGCTCACATTTAATATTGGAGTTGTTTTAGATGATTAAAAGTTGCTTCGAATACCGTACAAACGCATTGACGTTTGCATGTACATAAAACACTTTCTGATCATATTTAGAGGTTAAATAATAAAAGCACACCTTCTCCTGCTGTCTAAAACCGAGGATCTATATACTACCTGCTAAAACTATGTACACGTACATGAATATCACGTGAAAAAAACTCGATGTTTTATCGACACGATAGCACCTACATCTATTTGAACAATGGGTTAGGCCGATGTATTCATGGTATTATAAGTTGATATAATTTGAGGCTTCATAAAGGAAATTTTGCAAATGTGAGCATAGAAATGAAAGTAATGTATCATTTTAGATATTTCTTTCAGAAATCTCAAAAAAGAATTGAGAATAAGTTTCCAAGGGAAAATTCAAGTTGTCCATTATTTTCAACACAACTGGGTTCTTGTAGTAGCCTACAATGCATTGCGGCTCATTCAGCAGTAGGTAAGGTAAACAACTCATGACTGTGACAGATACTGCCTGATTATCACATTGAAGGTAAAAAATTCAAAGATCATAATCTCCTTCAACACACAAAAGAGTATCAAATTTAGGACAGATCAGGAAGTGCATGATATTTATAAACAACAGTATGGCTAGATGTTAATTGTGGTATGTCATGATACACTCGAACTGTATCATGATTCATATCAAAACATGGAAGCAAATTGAAAGGGGGGGCTAAACCAACGGAAAAGGTTAAATCCCAATTTTCAATGCCTACATGAATAAAATGTCTATTTTTTTGCAAAAACGTGTGGGGGGGGGGGGGGCTGAGCCCTTCCAGTTCCAATGCCTATGCAAAATGTTACAATTCAAATTTTAAAATAAATTTGTCTTTGTTCTGATATATGAAATTCTGAAAAAAAAAATCTAAAATGAGGTTTATTCTATCAGTTCACAAATAATGATGTAACAATTCTGAATACAGTACATTACAATAAATACAACATAAGTAAATAAAGTGAAAACTATTTAACTAGGTTAAAGACTAAAAAGAAATGGCATACATTGCAATATTCCCACACTAGCCACAGTTTTATTTTTATTTTGTAGTATAAAGTAAGCTTGAGTAAATCAGGAAATTGTAACATCATAATGTATTGTATTTGACTTGTTATGCCCCCACATTCTTAGATTTGGGAGTATATATTTGTTGCCCTGTTTGTCCATCTGTCAGTCTATCTGACTGTCTGCCTGTTTGTCCACAAAATCTTTAACACAGCTCACATCTGGATGTGTGGGTCTATTGCTATCATATTTCACATATGTATTCCATATGTAAAGACCTTTCTGCAGATACAACCAAATTTGACCTTGACCTTTGGATTGAAAACTTCAATCTTAGCCATAAGCTGCCATGCAGGGCATCAATGTTTCTTAAATGTCTTGTTTTCTGATATCATTCATAATATCATGATGTGCTTTTGTAACCATGCAACTAAATGTGCATGACATTGTGTTTATTATCTAATTTGTTGGAATGCCTTACATTTATCTGTTATTCATAAATTTAGATGCATAAATGACTAATGTTTTTTTTCCATATGTATGTATAAGTAAATAGACAGTGTGAGAAGTATGCATTTATCACAATTAATTTTTTTTTCAGACTGATTTTTTAAGGACCTTTCTACCTAATCAGAAATGTATGAATGTCAACATCACTGTTTCAGTCACTCAGCACCCTACCATCAAAGTGGATATGGTCTTCAAAGACAAAAACAGTGGATATGATCTTCAGAGATGAAATGAGCCCCCAAAAGAAGTCACTCTTGTTTAACTGGGATCATCTTTGCGAGCCAAGGGTTTCTGATACGCTACTCTCCTCATAAACCCTTGGCCTACGGTGTTCATAAAAATCGGGATTTTTTTCCAGAGTTCTGATTGGATTTCAGTACACACCTGTCGACCAAATATCAATTGTTTTTTGCAAATGACGATGTTTGCGTTCGGGATATTTCTTGACTCTTTAATCTCGGAATTGAAAAACGCAAGTAAACAACGATCCGTAAGATAACATGCAATTCTATGAATAGCTATGGTGTCATCCAATATCTTCTAAAAATTATGTGATTAAGAATCTATATTGAAGCTTCCGATTTGTACTATAAGTAATAAATAAACATTACTCAATTATTGTTTCTAAATTATTCTTGAAAAAACTTTAATTAAATTTTTTTTAAACATGCGTCTTTATTTCTGTCGATGACGCAATCTGTGCGTACCTGATAGATTCAAGATCACGTAACGAAAATAATCCCGTCTTTTGACTTCACCGTAGGCCAAGGGTTTATGAGGAGAGTAGCGTATCAGAAACCCTTGGCTAGCGAAGATGAACTGGGATAATTTTTTCACATGTATCATTGTTTTACACATACAGCGTGTACATATTTTTAAGCAGAAGTAACAGTTATTCAACATATTTTTTTTCTTTTAATTTGAATACATGTAGAGGCAAATGATAAAAGGATCACATCAGAGTTTCATTGTGTTGTTATATTTATGTATGATACTATCAATCATAACAAGTTTGATACCGGAAATCCAGGAAAAACACCATAAATGTGTATTTATTTTTTAATGTTTTTCATAAGTACGAAGTATTATACAAGTCCATCATACTGTATCTTTGCTGCCATACAGAGATTATGTATTTTACTTTGAATTGTCATGAAGATTCAACTTGAGATAAATTTCTGCTCTTTACTGAATAAAATTGAATGTGGAAAAAATACAAAGATACAGAAAAAAACCCACCTTCTTTTAGTTGTGGACAATGTTGACATGAGCAAATTTGTGCTGCCCCCTTTTATATTGAGTTAAATTGATTCTACTGTATTACTTGCAATTACAATAAGCACTAACTATTTTTTTTTTTATTACTTGAAACACTGAGGTTTTTAGAACAATAATCAGGCACTAAGCAATTTTAAAAGGATGTATGTAAAGGGGGGGGGGGGGGCATAGCAAGTAAAAATTAAAAAAATACCAAAAACTTTGACAAGCATAAGTTGGATTGGAGACAGACATTGTACATGTATTTCAACAGAAAAAAAATGAATACAATATGGAGTGATTCTGTTACTGCAACAGAAAGTGCACGCAGGTGGTGACTGTATTTTAAAACTAAGAAGTTAAGAATTTTGAATATCCTCACCCCCTCATATGAAATAAAGGTGCATTGTCATTGAAAGAAACGAAATATTTTATCCAATCAGAGAAAGATTTTCTAAAAACAATGGAGACACTAAAAATGTCCGTAAAGGATCCAGTGGGCGCCGCGCGTGCCCCCAAACCCCACCCCTGTTTGCCATTTGAAATTTTTCTACATAGAATTTATATGTCCATTATCCTAAAATCAATGAAAAGCGTCTCTTATTTATAAGGACTTGTCAGCCCCTCAAAAGGACCATGCATTAGACCCACTTCAGTACAGCCACCAGACCCCTCTGCCAAATTTGATAACTTTATAACGAATTTTATTTAAATGGTGTAATTTACAGCATTTTCGTAACTTTTATTGGTAAACAAAATATATAAATTTCCAGCCGTATTTGAAAATGGCGCAGTTATAGCGTACATTACTTTAAAAGTACGTCAAACTTCAAGATCAAGGTCACAAGGTAAAAAAACATAGGGTTCTAGTATTTAGATAGACCTTGTCACAGGTAGTACATGTACACAGATGAAATATGAAAGCTCTATCTTTTCTCATTCAGAAGTTATGACCAAGGTTAAAAATTTAAAAAAATAGGTTAAAGTTCAAGGACAAGGTCACGGGGTCAAAAATCATAGTGTATTTGCAAAGGCGTTGTCACGTATGGAAGCCTAAGCCTTTCTCTTAAAAAAATTATGAAGAATTTAGAGTACCATTAATTTTTTTTAAAGCAGGTCAAACTTCAAGGTCAAGATACAACTGAGTCAAAAATCATTGTATATTCAAAAGGATCTTGTCAAAGGTAATGTACATGTGAAACATGAAAATCCCCTATGTCATTCAAAGTTTTGATTAAGATTAAAGTTTATGTGACAGACTTTCAGACAGCTAGACTTAGTTAGGGACGGACAGACGAATAAGATTTAATGCCCCTCCGCTTTCACAAAAGCACAGGTCAAAAAGGCATGTAAGAAATTAAACGATAAAGATAAGAGTGAATATTTACACAAGCAAAAGTAATTTAAATATGCTGTCAACGAAAAACATGTATTCGTTCATACCGCTCCCGCTTTGTATATTGCCAATAAAACATTATACAATTATGGACTTCAGTGTAGGTCGATATGTGGTTATAAGGACTCATGGCAATTGATATTGACCGAAGACACAGAAAGTGATAGCCACCGAGCCTGCCACACAGTCCTAACTAAACAGACCTGGCTGTCATTATGTCACAATGGTTAAAAACGTGTCGTGCAATATCATTTTCCGCCGACGCGCTTTCGCGTCGATATCACAAAAGGAGGAATATCACGTGACGTACTTTCAGCCAATAAAAACTACGAAAATAACCTTCTCATAATATAAGGAGATAACAAACAGTATTCAGGATAAGAATTCCATAAAACAATGAAAATAGGAGCAGAGCTGACACGAACCTCCAAAACATCAGAGGTGGAATCAGGTGCCAAGGAGGAGAAACGGACTTTTTAGCTTGAACAAAAGTCCTCCAAATATTTGAAAACTAACACAAATCTTGAACTTTTTATACATATAATCAGTAATTTATGATAACCTCCAGGTTTTATATCATTTACAAATGTTTATGAAAACGCATACTGCATCTGCTGTAATCTAAGGATTCATTTGAATAGAAGAAAAAAAGATAGCTTCAAGCAAAAAAAATACCATATCTGAGTCAATTAAGAAAATATAACGTATGACCTGGGCTATACACAGCATATTGTATTAAAAATCCATGTAAATAACTACCTTAATTTGCTTTCTGTCATTTACCATTGGTAATACAATCTTCATTTTCATTTTCGAATAAGAATCCGATATAGGCTTCATCCCCTTCTTCTTTTTGGGTTTTGATGGTGTTAAACCAGATGGTGATTCATGAAGTGTCGGTTTAGGGCTTTTGATAAACTCGTGCTCATTCAAGGATTCTATCTGGTTAAAATAGAATGAAATTCTAATTATGATTTGTTAATACCTTAGAAAAATATCCTTTTTATACCCCCCGCTTGAAAAGTGGGAGGGTATATAGTTATCGGTATTTCCGTCCGTCTGTACGTCCGTCCGTCCGTCTGTTACGCTTTGGGTTACCCATCTCTTATCCGCAACTCCTCTCAAACCACTGAAGGAAATTTAATGAAACTTTCACAGATTCTTAATTACATATTGCCATTGTGCACCTCCTATTTTACTTTTTGATCTGACATATATTTTGGATTTTCCAGAGATCATTTAGTGAGCTCACTGGTCACAGTACCTCTAGTTTATATTACAAGCATGGCAGTTTGAAAAAATACCTCAATAGGATTGGCCTTTGTTCCCTCCGGTAGAGCAATATTTATCACTTCGTGGTCCTTAAAAGCGTTTCCTTTTCTGTGGAAATTGGAGCAGTTCTCGCAGATGTTTCCGCATTGTTTACAGTGAGAATGGAGTGTGTGCAAATTTGAACACATCGCACATTTCAGTCGCGGAGAGTACGCAGAAGGTTGCGCATGGACTTCTGTAATAGATAATGTGGTTAACTTCTGAATCATCCTCATAAAGACTAACGTCACATTGTCAAAACAACACAAAGTTTTCCCACGATTGAAAATTTTAAACTCTCATATGATAATCATTAATTTCAAATTTCCTTTTCATTCTGTAATTTCTTGGTTTTCCGGAAGTGATCAGATCTGCACTGAATATTATGCTACTCAAATAAAATCATGATTGCTTTACTTCGTTATTTTGTTTCATTGTTTATGGTGCCCCTTTTCTAAAATTGAGATTTTTTTTCAATTTTAAGTTTTCCTTTTTTCTCAAAGGATTGAGCTTAGGTACAACAACTTTTCCTTAACAAAGTTCTAAATCAACAACCGGAAATAAAAACAAACATCAAAAGGAATCTTTCCTACCATATTCGAGGGCGCAGACATATATAGAGCAGATTGCAACATATTATAAATGGCTTCTCTTCCCAGTGATAAGTAATATATGAGGTTACTTATTAGATAATGTTCCAAATATTACCAATGATCATTTGGGAGTGGAGAAAAGGGATGTATTTTGCTAGTTTATGTCATAAATACGAGTATCGGAATCCATTATGATTACGTCACAATAAAAATTAGAAATTAATTCGTACCTTGTTTATTCGCTGACAAGGTGGAGGAAGACTCACTGCTTTTTCCTTCTAGCGGTAGGTTTTTACTTTGTTTTGGCTGATTTTGGACCGCCTTGTCCTCAGGAGTAGCTGTTGTATTTCCCATTGAAAAAAGAGATTATTTGAATGCTGAGGTTCCAGCTTTTATAGCAAAAAACGTACTCTGTAAGAAAGTAAATTTCGTGAGTAAATATTGTGCAACACCCCCTCAGAAAAAAAAGAAGAAAAAATGCTAATAATAATTACCACGACAATAAATAAATAAATTAATTAAATAAATAATTCAAACATTTCAAAAGAACATTTGAATGCTTTGGAATTTTTAAATGGACGTCTGAATAGGACATGCATCAATTAAGTTGAATATACATTGCAATTGAATCTGTGTATAAATCATTTATTACAACCAACTATTATAGGGTATAAATATCACACTATTTCCCTAGGTGTCTGGACTGTCCTGTCTAATATTTTCTTTATATTTAACACAAGTTCTGCAGTATTCAGCGAATCAACTGATATCTTGAAAAGGTATTTTTCCTTTATCCATTACAGGTATCATGAAAACATCTTCTACTGCATAAAATATACAGACAGACGGACAAATAAAGATTTAAACAGGTACTATATGATTAGGGACAGACAGTCAAACAGTCGGGTAACGTTGATAATATAATCAATAATTCTTATATCGTTGGCTGTTTTATACAATTACATTGCAATTGGATTCTTCTTTTAGAAGTTTTATTAAATCTCTTTATATTAATTTACACGCTACATTAGTTGTGATGTACATCTATGACATCACATAAAAGCATTATTGACATAAATCTATTTGTTCCTTTCTTTGAGCCATTCGATTTAAAAACTTACATTTCAAGGTATAGTCCAACAAAAACTTTCAATTGCTTTCTAAAGATAGTGATTCATTTTCATTTGATATTTTTTTTCTAATGCAAATCACAACACAAATTACATATGAATCAGGTGTTTTCCTAAACCTTAAATGTTAGGAACAAATATATAGTTAAATATTCTATGCTAGATCATTTGGAATAACCAGTATATCGGTCAACGAGAGTTTAAAAACTTCGGTTAATTTAATTGACTACGTTATCATTATTCAAACAATTTTGAATTCAATTGACTTGAATACCCGGTAGCAATTAAAACAACAAATATATCTAATCTTGATCTTGATTATAAAGTCTTAAAGCTCTTTGCTGTAAAGAATAGGCCGATTTTTTTAGCAGTTCTGATTGTAAGACTTGAATGAAATATGTGAAGATAATGAACAGTATTCGAACTCAGAAGTCCATGAGATATTACGAAATAGGAGGGGAGCAAACAAGGGCCTCCATAACATCAGAGGTGGGATCAGGTGCCATGGAGGAGAAAGCATCCCATGCCGACCGATCCCATCCTCTGTGTGCTCCTTGTCATGAAATAAAAAGGAAAATCAATGGACAACTAAGTGTGTAAATAGATTGAGCCCTTCATATCAACGGCATTAGACAAAAATAAAACCCGCACTGGCAAATAGTTTATTTACTTCTTCCCATCTGTCTGTCTTTGTCCCACTTAGTTTCACACGCTTGCAATTATTTGATTTTTATGTCCAAGTAAACGAAGTTTCGGGGTGAATAGTTTTTGCCCTGTCCGTCCGTCTGTCTGTTTGTTTGCTTGTTTGCAAAACCTAAAAAATTGCCTATAACTTTTTACTGGGTTAGACTATGGTTTTTATATTTCAAAAGTGTATTCTTTGTGAAAAGTCCTTTCTTTACGTACCACCTCTTTCACTTTGGAGTTTGACCTACTTAAAAAAACAACTTTTACCCTGGCCATAACTTTTGAACGCTTGGTACTAGGGCTTTCATTCTTCACAAATGTATTCTTTGTGATAAAGCCTTTCATTGGATACCAACAACTTTGACCTTTAGACCTTGACCTTGGAGATTGACCTAATTTAAAAAAAACTTTAATTCTGCCCATAACTTTTGAACGGTAAGGTCTATGGCTTTCATACTTTATATATGTAACCCTTGCGACGGGACCTTTCATTGGGCCATTGACTTTTTCCTTGGAGTTTGGTCTACCGGTACTTTGAAAAAAACTTTTACCTTGTCAATAAATGTGAACGGTTAGGTCTAGGGCTTTCATACATCCCATATGTAATTTGTTACAAGGCCTTTCTTTAAAAACCAACAACCTTGGCCATTTGATCTTGACCCCGGAGTTTGACCAACCTTTGAAAAACTATAACATTGGCAATAACTTTTGAACAGGAATTGCTAGTGTTTCATACTTCACATTTGTATTTCTTGCGAGAATGCTTTACTTTGGGTATCAGCATGTTTGATTTGCATTTGAGAAAATTTAATCATCGCTGTGTTGCCATACGCGTGCATCAGTGTTTCACGAAAACATCTTGTTTTTTTTTTTTTAGTTTTATCACACAGCAGTGAATTTTAAGAGGTAAAGTTGGCTTTTTCTATTCTTTTTACAAATAAAAGTAATTATGTATTACATTCTTAAAAATTTCAATTACTTTCAAATACTTTAAAACATATTATCAGACCCGATGAGGGCTATTGAAAAGAAAGCGTTTAACATGTTGAAACTTACCACACTTATTTGAAATTGGTCATATGACCATTAATCACATTTAAAATAAGAAATAATTCCTGGTAATCCACCTTGGCTATCTAATCATTCTGTAGTTAAGCCAGAAATACCGGGTTCAGATGGATACTATGCTAACATTGGGATAAAGCATCTAAACCCACCAATTCTCTAACCCAGATGTTGCAAATTGTGACATCTGCCTTTTATTGTTAATTTGTGTGGAAAGAAATATGAGAGCGGGGTAAATCGATCTTGGTCCTCTGGGAACAGTACTTCACAAAACGTAAAACGAAAGAAAAATATACTGAAATTCAATTTGAATTATTTTATTTAAGTTACTCAGACAGTTTGCTAACTTTTTAGATATATTTTTAAAAAAAAACTTGTTACATATTGTTTCAAATATTATCCTCTTGCTAAGGCTAGGGCATAAAAACACACAACTCGTTGGACAAAAAAAAAACAAGTTAACAAACAACAAACCCATGGGTAATAGGTATAAAATGGTAAAAAGTAAGACCTTGGTATTCAAAGACTTAATATTATAACTTATTTTCACGAATATTATATTAATTTAATACATGTGTGTTAAAACTAGCTGTGCACTTGTTCAATTTTCACCTCAATATGGAGATTATATCTTCCAGAAAAATTCAATATGCAAGACCATGCTCTCTTTACGAACAATTTCTGAAAAAAGAAAACTAATGACAAACTAGTTGATGAAAAAAGGATATCAAATGCCTTGTTTTATGTTAACACTTCTCAAATTCTATATTCGATACACTAACCTCGTTTGCAAATACAATAATTCTCTTATAAAGCCGAAAGTTGATGTTTTTTGGATGAAAGTTATTAGATTGAATGTTATTTCACAATGAACTGTATACAGAGTTTTTATCCGATCACGACAAGGAACACACGGCGGCTGTGACCAATTGATAGAAGATATTTACTCCTAAATTGCATCTGATCCCTAATTTAAGTTTTGTGTTTGCCCTTCCCTCGATTTGTTTTGTTCAATGGATGGTTGAGCTTGTTTTCTGATCGTTTTATTAATATATTTAAATAAAAAATACAGTATAAATCTCATAATATTATTTTAATCCTCTTCCGTGCGATTGACACGTGTTTCACTGTTTTTTTTTTTAATTTAGAATATAAGGTACACTGTAGGTTAAGTAAATATTACGAACAGTGACATATTTTAAAAAAAATTATTAACAATACAAATATATAAATAGGTATAGAGGGTATACAACAAAGTCCCCTAGAAATTTCAGAGGTGGGATTACATGTAAGATGGAGTAAGCATACTCTGTCGACAGGTCATATGCCGCCTTAGCCCTATATATTGACCAGGTAGACGGGAGTTTCTTTAGACATTTCAGTGAAACAAAAAAGAAATGTGGATGGAAAAAGCAGATTTATGTGCTCTTTAAAAGCAATGCAAAGAAGTTGCTTCACTATGCCTAGAGAAAAATCTTGATCGTTTTCAATTAAGAGCATAAAGGTAACTTCCCAGTTCATTGGAAAAAACCACGAGTGTCTAAACATTAAAATAGGGGAAGATAAGGGTGTTCGTCTCATAAATCCTGTTCATTGGGAAAATGGTCAAAGCAGGAACTACTTGAAATAGCAGAAGTAGAATCATAATTCATTTATACTCACCTTTAATAAGCGTATGAATTTCACTCGGAAATAAAGATATACTTAATGTTTATATTTCTTCTGAAACAAAAACAAATAAAAATTCAAATAAACCAATTCCATTGAGGTACTCACTGTACAGAAATAAAAAAGGTGACGCCTCCTCTATAAGGAAATTACAGTGTTTATCGACGCTAAACAGGAAACAAAAATCAGGTAAAAGTATACCGTGTTATGTATAATGTACACAGTATATGGAATACCGGGTGATTTTTCAAAAATTAAAGGTAACATTTTTTCAGTCACCCGTAACGAAGTTTCTCGAAGACGCCATTTGATAACAGGAGAGAGAGGCATATGGAGTTTAACATAACTAATGAAATATTAAAACGTCTTCTTGCACATTTGTGTGGAAATTGTTGAACTAAAATTGAGATAAATTAAAGAACAGTCGTAGAAAAACAGAAACAAATTTGCACAACTTTCAATCAGGTCGTTGAGGAATTATTGTTACAATGTATACAGTGTATACTATAAATCAATTAATGAAGGTCATGTTTATATTGTGTATTCCGTATATATTCCTGTTTGACTCCGTCAAAAACTGAATAATAGCTCGACCTTTCAAAACCAGAATAAAGTCCTTTACAAACCCACTCTGCTTTTCAAACATTTAACATAAATACCCGGTATGATTGCATTAATGATCGTCCTTTTCAAATAATAATAATGATAAAATGAATTTTAACATAATAGGTTTACAGTTTATGCCATTTAAAGGGGTCTATCTACATTCTACACCCATACAAGACCTGCCATCATATCAACCAATGAATGAATCAATGAATGAAAGAATTGTAAAGTTCGCCAACCGCCACCATTTTTTGGTACCATTGTAAATGAATTTTGTATGAAGTAGTCTTTTCTGGTTATTTTTTGTTTCAAGCCGAAGGCTGACTGGCTTTTCACACAAAATGTTGAGCATGTTTACCGACAAAAATTATCCATAGATTTTCTTTGTTCGCCCGATCCTAACAAGAAGCACACGCCGGAGACACCTAAGCCTACATTTGATTTTCTTTAGGTCAATTTGCTTTGTTCTAATTTTGTATGGTGTTTATGGACGTCTGAACCTGATTTTAACTGTTCGTTATCTCCGTACAACATAATAAAAAATGAAACAAAAGCAAAGTAAAAATATTAAGACAATGAACAATGGTGAATCCCATTAATCCAGAAAAGAAAGAAAAATATTTTGAACAGAGAAAATATACAGACCCTAGATTTATCAGAAAGATCAAGTGCCTATGAAAAGTAAACTACCCTTCACGACCAGAAACATTCGCATTGCGCATGTTGTGTCAAAGTGTCAGAAAGTAAATTTTACCAAATTTATTTAAAATGTAACTTACAGAATTTTAATTCATAAAAAGAATTATTTTTAATGCCTGTTTTTAACATATGTCGAAAATTATTTATCAGTCAATCAATGTTTAGACAGTTAAAGGAATTTGTCACTCAATATTTATTTAAGGAATTAGTGTCAATCCTCTACCTCAAAGAGCGTCCGACTTGTATGTGCGATAATTGCGTTAATTGAAGTTTGAGTGAATCCCGTATGTTGTGCGAGAGAGTCAGTTTTTAGATCCGCCGTGGACTATCCCGGACGTGAATATTAGATGTACTGGACATTCCGTCATCAAGAAAATATAGTTTTACTCTGGACTATTCCGAGTTACCAAAACGTTTGTGTATGCGTGTGTATGTGAGCCTTTGAAATCGTCTTTGTTTTATGTGACTTGACTTGATTTAAGAACTTCTTCATTCATATTTCATAAATTATCTTTTAATAAATTTTCTTCACAAGTTCACTTGTGTTAATTGGTGGAGTATCCAAAGGGTATATACCCGGGGGTATTGCATTTCCTGTGCAATACCTAGATCTCGGTACCTAGACTCTTACCCATGCAGCTATTTTCCCCAAATTCGCGTAAAAATGTCAAATTCATTGTGTTATCGCTGTGGAGAAACATTTTACAAGGGACATCTTATCAAGTGTAAGGCAGTGAATAGACAGTGCTTCAGATGTCAGAAATTTTGCCATCTTTCTAAACAATGCAGGAACTCTAATACAAAGGAAATGACAATACTTATATTGAAAAAGAAGTCAGTCCATAAAACAGAACGTGACCAGAAACGCTGGAATGAATTTCAGTCCAGACGCTTATCCGCCATGGAATTACCATTTTGCAGCGTTGAATCTCATACTGAGTTTGTATACGCAATAAATTCTCTGTCAACTAAGCTTTCGTTTGACCATTAACGAAAGAACGCAGCTCTTACTGATATGGTGCGTGATTTTAAAAGAACAATCGCGAGTCAGAAGGAACAACTGATATCCTTGGAGAGTAAACTATCTGTCGCATGGAAAAAGAGTAAGGCCGAAAAGGAAAGAAAGAAATTACATGTCGAAGGACTAGAAGAGAAACTTCAAGATGCGCGTACGAAGAATAAGGCCCTAGAAAAGAAAATCGGGAGGATGGACACGGAAATATTTGAGTTGAAAGGAGCCCATAAATGCGTGGCAGATCGGCTCGTAGCAAAGGAACGTCAACTTAGTTTTATTAGGTTGATGCCACCAGTACCCACTGTACCTATTCCTTTACAGAAGAAAAATGTCGGAATCAACACTGACACTTGTTGCGCCAGGGACGTCAGCGACGCATCCACGCAAATGCCAGCTATGGTAGCGCGCAGAACAGGAAAAGTGTGGTACCCGCCAGGTCATCCCAACCACGTAGAAAGTAAAGCATCCTCGAGGAAAAAAAAACCCCGAAACCTAAAAAACAACCCGAGCAACAGGCTGCGTCTCCTAATCACCCCGCATTATCGTATCCTCGTATAGTGTATCAACCAACTCAACAAGCTTTTCATCCTGTCCCCGACAGCCTTCCATACCGAATGACTATAATACCACCTTTTATGGATATTAATTTAAGATTGAACTATCAGTGACTAATTGCAAAATGATTTGAACTTTCAAATAGCATATCTAATTTTACATGTATGTTATTCACTATAATTTTTAATTTGTAGACTCTAGGACAGAGTCTTACTCAGAGGGGGGAAGGATTGTCACAAAGTAAATTTTACCAAATTTATTTAAAATGTAACTTACAGAATTTTAATTTATAAAAAAGAATTATTTTTAATGCCTGTTTTTAACATATGTCGAAAATTATTTATCAGTCACTTAATGTTTAATCAGTAAAAAGGAAATTGTCACTCAATATTTATTTAAGGAATTAGTGTCAATCCTCTACCTCAAAGAGCGTCCGACTTGTATATATGTGCGATAATTGCGTAAATGTGTTAATACTTGATATCGCGATTACTTAACTTAGCGGAACTCTTTCGCGAAGGAGGTAGAAATCGTCTGTTGGGTGGGGGCAATGTTCAATACAATGCAAGATCGATCATTATAGCATTTATAAGGACAGATAAGTAAAAAATCCTGGTGGAATACCTCGCTAAACAATCGCTGAACTAGCCTAATATATTTTTGAGAGGAGCCAATCCTAAATCGTCACATTTTTAACGATATTTTTAATTAAGCGGACTCTTCTCGTTAAATTTTCATTGAAAATCGTAACGTTTTTAAGCAAATAAAATATTCTAAACTTTCCTTATTTGACAATCTACTATTTGGAGTTCAATATCTGGCAAAACATCGTGATTTCGGCATTAAATTGTTCGAATCATTCGATTGTCACTACTGTAAACAATGTCATTTGCCCCCAGAAATGTAGACTTTTCTCGACTCCCCCGCAAAAGAGCGGTAGTAAGTTAGATAACTGCGAGGTACTCATTGGTAGTCGCGATATAACGTAATTTGAGTGAATCCCGTATGTTGTGCGAGAGAGTCAGTTTTTAGATCCGCCGTGGACTATCCCGGACGTGAATATTAGATGTACTGGACATTCTGTCATCAAGAAAATAGAGTTTTACTCTGGACTATTCCTAGTTACCAAAACGTTTGTGTATGCGTTTGTATGTGAGCCTTTGAAATCGTCTTTGTTTTATGTGACTTGACTTGATTTAAGAACTTCATCATTCATATTTCGTAAATTATCTTTTAATAAATTTTCATCACAAGTTCACTTGTGTTAAAAGTATTGATTAGTTCAACAGAGTAATCTGCATTCAAATGTTTTATCAAAAAATGATATTTTGTATAAATCATATCAGATCTAGACAACATAAGACCCAAAGATACATTGAATTTTCAAACAATGCCATAAAGAATGTAATTTTACGAACGTGAGTTACGAATGGATTTATCCAATACCTGGTCCATATCCGGTTTTTTTTCTTCTCGAGCTGACATAATGTTAAATACCTTTCCTTCAACTGTAACCGGAACCACCACAGCAAATGATTCATATAAACATTAATCTGGACAAGCTGTTAAAATCGGTCTTTGGTTTATTTTTTACCGAAATATTTTTATACCAAATCTGTTCGTTTGAATACAAATCAGTTGTTTATTTATGTTTGTTAGCAGTGCATGTTTTCAATTTTTTCCAGTAAATTTGCGGATGATTTTGTATGGAAAGCCAACGAGTTCAAAATTACAACTCTGTAATTCTTTAAATGTACACATGTAAATCAGAATTTGTAAATTGTAAATCTTAATTTCATAATCTGTAAATTGTATTTTTCACAATTTGTTAGTTGTAACTATCCATGCTTAATCTGACAAATGTAAAAATGTAAATGGAATTTTTGCCGATGCTCTCATGTAATTCGTAGACTTACGATTTGTCAACTTGTGAAATGTAAATTGTACTTTCGTGATTTGTAAATTATGCAAGGTTGCATTATTAAGACGAAAGGGGCGCTATAAGGGTGGCAGGTTTATTCGTTGCCTAACAATTTAATCACTTCCCCAATGCGTCCAGCAATGCACCAGACCTGAGGATCATTGGCGCGACTGGCCCAGGATAGAAGTTTGTTGCTGTCCTACACACCACAGAGTGTAAAGGACGACGATGATGATGAATGCGTCCGACCAGGGAAAAATATAAAGAAAGGCTGATGAAATGTTTATAAATTAATTTCATGTCTGTCTTTAAGACTGTTTATAAATAATAATGTATTTACAGGTGTATACTCTAGTAAAAACTCCCAACAATCCTGAATAATTTTCGATTTTTAACATTATTTTTTTTTTGTAAAGTCTTTTCTGTACTGTTACTGGCAGATTCGGTAGGAGGGGGTTGGGGCCGGGTTATAAGGCCAGAATCGACCCCCTCAGATTTTCATTAATGAATTTTATACAATAAAACAGTCAAGAAATAATCTCAGATCCCCTTTCAGGAGTGATGGACCTCTCGTTAATAATTAGAAGAGTCATATAGATATTTGAAACAGCTTAAGCTTATCAACAAGAATTGTACCCTCCCCGCACACACATGCCGTCACGATTTTTTTTTTGTTGCCTTTATTAATTCTTTTTAGTGGACATGAAGCTTCCCTCTCATTTTGAAATTATACATGTATTGACAGCTAGACCCATTCATGTCTTTGTAAAGTACACAGTAGTTTGTATATACGGAAAATTTAAATTAAAAATTATTTGAAGTGATCATATATTAAGGGTCATAAACCCTCTGCTCACTTATATAAAACGTTGCTTGAACCTTAATGATTTTCCAGAAGAAATGTATTTGTTAAGTTAAATACAAACAATTAAAGCATAGCTTGCGGGGCAAAATTTGACAAAAAAGACACCCCAACTTCGCAAATCTATAAAGGAATAATAGACATTTACGTCACTCAGAGTTATCTCTCTTATCAGAGTATCAATGAACCTTAAGTACGTAGTTTTTCTTTTTCTTCCAAACAGATGACTATTTTTGTGTCTATGAATAATCATTACTATATTTTATAATGTTTCGTCAGATTTAAGACTTACACACTACTAGGAAGGAAGGGTCCTTCTCTGCACCACTCATTGAGTTTGTATAGATGATTTTATAGAGCCGAGGACATCCAGGAAGATATGGAGCATCTCCGAGTTTTGTTGGGTTACATATAGTTTATTCCATGCATCCTCGTGAAACAAAATGTTCAGAAAAGGGCTTCCGTGCCTTGGGCCCAACGATCACACAAAACAGAACACGTGAAAAATCTAGTCCTCAAGCATGTAGCAACGTTTTTGAAAGGGGCACCGAAAAGTAATTTACACTTTTATCTGAAAACCCTGGGATAGGGTGTGGTATATGGTTCTTACTTTTTCACAAAGGTTTTCATACTAAATTACAGTAAAATATGTTCGAGAAAAAGCGGTAAGGAGGAGCCCCCCCCCCCCCAACTC
>PRKT01000167.1:886928-900946 GCA_003671525.1 Saccostrea glomerata | reverse complement strand
CAAGATCATCAACGAAAGTTGGGAACGTGGGATAATCTGCCTTATAAATGGGACTGGACTGTTGACGAGTTATGCATTATACGATTTATTTCTTATCGTGTGGAGAAAAAGGGATTCAACATTTTTATATGAAATCAACTATAAAACAATGTATGAAGAAGGGAAAAGTTACTTCTTATGTGCCTGTGAATTTTTTTTATGAATTGATACTGATATATATATATGTTATCATAAACGCCATTTCCTCCATGTAAGGGTGTATTAAACAAGCAAACTGGTTCGCATAGCTCTACAGGATTCAGAAATTTGAAACTATAGACCGTCCAAACCGTAACATAGAGATGTTGAATTTGCATCCAAACCAGAACACTCCCATCATCCAAACCGTACTATATTTGTTATGGGTACATAAAATAAAACGGTTTTTAGATACATTTCTTGTATGGGACATAAATTACACTTTTGATATCTTAAATGTAAAATGATTTTTCTTTCTTTTGGCTTCAGAATTTAAATATATTTGATATTATTTTAACAATCACGAATTAAAACTTGCTAAAGGGGTATGAATGTCAAGTGCATCGATAAAAAAGTGCATCAACGAGTTATTTAATGAACTCTATAAACAGAATTGAAACACATTATTTAGATTAACCAAATACCTATAAAATTTCAATAAAAAATTGAGAAAAAAATTAATATTTACCGAAATAAAGACCTGGAAAAGGTACACAGTATTCCCCGATTGTACATTTTACGCCATTTTCACCGCATCCAAACATGTCACAACCGGCGCGGATACCCGACAGTGGAATTATGAGCAATCAGGACTATAAAAAAGACAATTCAGTGAATCAAAAGAAAAACATGCCATAAGATTTTATAAAAAGATAGTGATTATGCATAAAAAGAAAAAAATAAATAAATATTGCATTTTAGAACTACTTAATATGAACTATCATTATTTTTTTCCTTATAAATATATGGTCATTAATTAAAGCATCTATATTTTTTCTTTGTTTTGAATAAGTATTGTTAATTGTTATCAGTAAAACAACGTCGTCTTTATTCCTTGGCAATGATAATGAGTCTTTGTATACATCATTTATCTATCATTTTGTCAAATGCACTTAAATCGCTTCCTGGATATTTTCTGTGTGTTTTATAGATATATTATTTAAAATCGTTTTGCTTTCTTTTAGAACGAAAAAGTGCTGTACGAAATAAATTTCCTACGAAGAAAGAAAACTGTGAGTATCAAATCGAACCTTTTTTATGACTAAAAAGGGTTTTAAATCTCAGTGAGAAAATTCTTCATTAGATGTACTATAGAAAAAAGCGCGATATTATACTAATGATTGAATTCATTTATAGTTATTCTAAAAAACAGTTTTTTGAAAATAGTTTTGGTAGCGTAATGGTGTTCATTTCGCATTTATTGTTTCAGAATTTTTTTGGAGTTATTATCATCAGGTCTTTTTGACCCTCTGATATATTTTATAACAAATTGAATTTTAATTAATTATAATTTGAATAATTTATACTTTTTATTAGAAATATTTTATTTCCATTTGGCATCTTAAAAGAACTTTCCTAAGTTAATCTTTTCTTTATATTTTGTAAGATTGATTTTACACTTATTTTATCTCCAAGCCAAAAAGCTAAGAAGTTCGGCAAATATTCACACATTTTTAGGCAAGGCGAAATTCCATTTTATTTACCAATAAATAACTTTTACGCAATTCAATTAAGTGATTCTTTTGATGTCCACTTGACTCAATTTGTATCATGTCATCGGATTAAGATCCCTTTGTCCGAATTACTCTTTTAAGTTTGTTTTCTTCGAGAGGCCCTCGAGAGGAAAATTGAGTATACGTATCTTTGTTTACCTTTGTTGTTTTTATAATTATCCCTCTGGGGAGCCCTGCCTTGACCAGGCCGATTTTTGTTTCGAGTACCCAGCGCGTCACTTTTTGCTGGAAACACATCAATAAACGACGTAAACTTTATTCAGAGCCTTGGTAATCTTTTTCAGGTAGGAAAGTATTTTGTATATTCTTATATGTATATATTTGTTACATTTTTCCTATTCTTGTTTGATATTTTGATGTTCTATGCATTTATTTTGTGTTCACCCATTCTGACAATTTATTTGACAAAATTGTGCATAGAATTACTTTTATGCTTGATCAATGCGCACTGTCTTAATCATTTGCCTAATAAGACATTTGTATTAATTCATTCATTTATTCGGCTTGACTTTCATTCACATCAATTCATTGATTTCTATTTCAAGATTATTTAGTTCATTCTATTTTGCATTTTTGTATTTTGAATTGTTAACTTTGCGCCTTTACTTTCCGGAAAAACATGTGTCGCATGTTTGGCCTTAAATCTATAAAGTATCAGTCCAGAGTCCAGAACTTATTATATGATACAGTAATACTTTTAAGCATTTTAAATAATTCACATTGTTACTTTTTATTTCACAATTATTCTTTATATGCATTTTGATTAAAAGAAATATTATTATTTCACATTTTAAATAATTGGCTATCTCGCATTCCGGAAAATTGTCACGTGACCAGTTTAGAGTCTATACTAATTGTTTACATTCAAGCTCCAGACAGCTCAGTATTACGTTACGCTACAACTCCATATCATCGCTGCCACAGGCCTTTTGATATGACCTCGTTCAACCGTGGTTGACTGCGTCACAGTTAAATAAGGCGCGGTAAAATTTAGAGAATGCTAGATCTAATCAAAGGCCTGAAGGGCCATAATGGCTTACGTGCTTGACATGGATGTAAAATGTAAGGAAATGTAGTATACTAGCTAGAATATTACTTAGTGTTTTCCCCAGAAATTTCTTAATGCAAGGGTGGGGGGTTGCTGAATTGACGGCCTGAGGCGTTTCTTGGCAGTTGAGTTTATTTTATCTAAATTCATATTTAAATGAAAAATACAAATTCACTAATAAATTCCTTTTTTTTCTTAAAAAGTAAATAAAAGCTAAATATATATTTTGAACAAATTGTCAATTTTTACTTAAAATTATTCAACAATAGAGTTTTTTATATAAAGAGATCTAATCACGAAAAATTGTTCTATCAAAATTTTCTATAAAAAGAAGCCACTGTCTTTTTACTGTTTTATGTATTGTGCTATTTTTGCTATCTACAAATAGGCCCCTAATGACCCTCCCTTATTTATTTTTATGTATATCTACTCTTGCAGTCATCTTGAAACTTTTTGTTTTCATTATGTAGCACCAATGTAATGCTTACTGCGTGTAGATATTGTCACTTGGAGCGCTTCTGAACATGCGTTTGAACTAAGTGCTTTCCCCGAGTTCATAAAGTAAATTCGTAAACATTGCTAATGTTAATCACACGTTTCATTTTCCGTACATTAATGCAAGAAAGTCTTAAATATTATGTGTTTAAATAATGAATCTTTTTTTTTATGTCGGAGCATCAATGTTATTTATAGAACGACCTGTGAATGTTGGAAAACCCCACATGTGCATTAACAAGACTAGTGTATTGCTTTTACCGTTCGTACTATCTGACAGCCATCAATTACATTTTTATGGTTATTAATTAATATTTTCATCAACTACAAGCTTGATACCTAGTTATATACCAGTATTTAAATTGCAATGAACAAAAATTGACAGAGCTCTAGGCTATTGCATCATACCCCGTGCCGCGATTCGCATTGAGTTCACAACATTGAGTTGACGGGAGTTCGTGATCGCATTACCTCCATGCAAAAATGGCCTGAGGAAATTACTGCTTTTAGCAGCTGTTTAAACAGTTTGTAAGGTAAAATACATTTAATCTGTATTCCTACGAACCATCAAGGTGATAACGTACTCCCGACAGAGTTCTCTTTCTTTCATTTAGATCGACTTACCTACAAGGTGGCGCTGTTGACACATGCGTTCAGAAGATATTCTTCCGCGTCCTCACAAGATTTTATTCAATTTAGCTTTTTTTATTTGGTTTATCTTGTCTTCAGTAGCGAAAATTAAATGAAAATGAGACGGTTTTTGATTAAGAACTTGGTGAGTAATTTTCACAACAAAGGTAGAATAGAATTAAAGAAAAGACGAGGACTATTTTATCTTGCTCATGTTTACTATAATACATAGTGAACTCTTTGCCGTAAAGATACATCGGGAGCTATATGGCTTCGTAAGCCATAAAAATTGTATATGATTATGCGAGTAAAATTCTGTTGATCATACATGAAAATACATACAAGCATTAGCGATCCCCTGTTTTAAAATCAATCTTTTTTTTTTTAATTTAAATATTTAATTCATCAAATTTATCATGGTTTATACACCATGTGCACGCGAGATGATTATAATATGTCTAAAAAAAATACTTGAGTTATCTATGTGCTAAGTACAAAAATTCAATCAAATGCATTTAGTATTTTAGTTCAGACAAAAAAAACATAAGGTCCATCATTAATAAGCTTACTTATGCAAACAGCCTGTTTATTTACTGATTAAATCATTTATTGAATCGGTAAATAAAATTCAAAATTACACATTGACGCCGATTATATTGTAGAACATAGAAATTGGTCAAGAATTATTATACACGATGATGTAACTGCTTAGGAATATATATATTTTTTAACCGTTTATCTTTCTTTTCTTTTCTCCACTTTTTTTTTATATCTAATAACATGAATAAAGAAGATTGTTTTTCATATGCCCGATTTTAGAATTTGGGGGAAATAACGAAATAATTGAGGAAGTAAACAAATATTAAAAATCAAAATTCAATTCGCATTTTCAGCATCGATAAACAGGAACGTAATATCGTTATAAGATATAAGCGGACAGCCAGATTTTTTTTTTACAATACACCCCCATAGAGAGAGAGAGAGAGAGAGAGAGTAGCTAAAAAATGGCAACAAACTTATACCATTTTTATTGGTTCAAACATTTCACACAAACAAATTTCGTTAATATAACTATGCCAATTTGAATGCATGAATTCATGTATACTTCAAGATACAAGAGATGTCCTTTCACTGGACAATTTCAACAGTGAATGGTTATGTTCGGAACCCCCCCCCTCCCTTCCTCTACAAATTAAAATTCTGTTCCTGCATTTACAAACGTATATCGGTCGTCATTTTATATAAATCTTGATTTATCAAAACTTCTCAAAAGGTCGGACCCAGTGAGCAGTAAACGCTATTTCCATGTAGCATGCATTGCATTGAAACATTGACTTAGTACAGTCCTTGTTTTGAAGGTCTATACAATTAGGATTATCAAGTTCTGGTCCAATTTTCTTTGAGACTTTTATGCTTAAGTTACCCGTAAATACTACGTGGATATAGTTTGTGCCACCCACGATAACAGTTTTGGAATCATTTGTTATCAGATGAGTGAAACCATAGTGCTCATCCGGATTTTGCAGTACATACGTGATGGGCGACGATGTAGAAATGTGTCTTTCTAGGGTCAGCAATAGAACAGTAATCCAAAACATCATTTTCAAGGTAATTTTCAAAACAAATTTCTCTGCTTAATAATATCACCAAGATTTTTGTGTTGTCATGGGTGATAACTCTGAAAAAGATGACAAAGGCTCTGAATAAAGTTTACGTCGTTTATTGATGAGTTTCCAGCAAAAAGTCAAGATATAATGTGACATATAAAAACATAAGTAATAAAACAATGAGTCTTTGCACTCGGAAAATACTGTGCAACATATACCTTAAAGTTAAGATGTTTAATGACCACATTATATAAAACCAATGATTCACATGTGCACATAGTATCATATAAAAATAAATGAACAAAATACTCTTCAAATAATCTACAAAGGTGGGGAAAATTAACTTAAGTGGAGAACTTGCTTGACCATGATGAGGTTCACTATTATGAAGACATTAGGGTGTTTGATAATCCAAGATGAGTGACAATTTATAAATTATTTCAAATGATCAATAACAATGGACAAATGAAACAAAAGTTGTAAGGTTAACTTTGAATCAGTAATAAAAAATGTTTGAGCCTTGAATTTTAAACCTTGGATGAAATTAAAACAATACATACAAAATATAGCTATCATACATGTACTTGTGTATAGAAATACATGAGGTCCCTATAATCACAGACATTAGTGCACATGTACTACCTTGAATATGTGATCAAACAATGTAGAAAATATTCTGATTGTTACTATAGGAATAAACGTTCTTTTTGAAAAATTTATCGATGAGTAAACTCTTGACATTTTACTCACAAACTAAATAAAAGTACGAAGCACATTTATGTTAAGTTTGTGAGTAAACTGTCAAGAGTTTACACATCGATAATTTTTTTTCAAAAAGAACGTTTAATTCTTATAATTCCAATTTCGAATTTAAAAAATATTAAAATTATTTCTCTTTGAGGCCTCCATACAAGTTGAGGCCTCCATACAATCTGTTATTTCTGGACGGCGTAGGAATACATTTTACCGAAAAGGAACGTAATCAAGATGAATTTCGATAGAGTTCAGCTTAAATTGACAAAACAATCGATAAATAAACTTATAAAGACTTGTCGAATGTCGTTTAAGTAAACACATATCGTAATTACGAGTTTTCTTCAGAATAGTTCGTCCTTGACCATGGCCATGTTGACATTAACGACGCGACAACTCTCATAGCGAAAGTTGCAGACCGACGATGCCTTCGATTTGCACTTGTTTGTTCAAAGATTGAGGAACATATGAGTTTGATGCTAATAGAATAAGAGTTTGAGGTACGTTTCTTTTCCCTGTCAAAACGATACAAACTGAGCTGATTTTCTTCGTATTATGAACGTCGAGACAGCGATTTTTAAAATTCACACCCGTGATCGGACAGTGAGTGAGTGACATAGAATGTAGGGGCCTATCTTAGATTTTCATGGCGTCCGTCAGCTGGGCAGTCCAGTTTGTCGCAACTTTTGTTTTAATTAATTAAATTTGAAGTTTCTTGTATTCATAATTTAGCCAAAACAGACCAGAAATAACTGCTCTCATTGTTTATACGATAACCTAGAAGCTTGGTCAAGAAAGTAGTTCTGATTGAAAAATTTTATCGATGTGTAAAATTTTTCTTAAACGTGTTCTCGTCCAATCAAAACACAGGAAACCAATAGATAAAATGAAGATTGGAATTATAAAAGTATAAAAATGCAATTGTTTGAACATGTTGAATGATCGAAAAGTGTTATACTTACAGTAATTGTTTCGAATAATGAATAAGATACATATTATCAAGAAAACATTCTTTTGTGTGCATTTTCAAACTCGTCCAATCAAAACACAGGAAACCAATAGATAAAATGAAGATTGGAACTATAAAAGTATAAAAATGCAATTGTTTGAACATGTTGAATGATCGAAAAGTGTTATACTTACAGTAATTGTTTCGAATAATGAATAAGTTACATATTATCAAGAAATCATTCTTTTGTGTGCATTTTCAACTTTGTCAATTGGTTTTTATTATTACATGTATATACTTCCTCCCCCTCCCCACCCCCCACCAGGATATGAATATATTATGAAGTTGTAAAACCAAATTTATACTGTTTACAGTTAAGTAATGCTTTACATTTGTCCACCAGTTGTCATAAATACTTAATAGCAGGTCTGTATGAATGATACATCAATAAACATTAAAATATGTACAAACCACTATATTTTACTGAATCATATGAGTTGAAAATATAACCAAAGGTTTTACTGAATCATATGAGTTAAAATTATAACCAAAGGTTTTGATTTATATTCCCTGACCAGACCTTTCAGAAGTTTTACAGCTCACTATGTGTTATAGTTAAAATGGAGTTCAAATACAATTCTGAGCTGGACAAATACATGCCTTGGTATTTTGTTAGCTCCTCTGAGGTCTCTGATCAATCTACTTTTATCTCTTTTTGTGTAGGTAGAAGGCATTTTTTATACAAATGAAACTTTGGAAAAATTGATGTTTGATGAACTAAAACAGTCCTGTCGAAGCCAGGGGTATGGTGGATTTCTGCCGGGAATGAAACAGATCGCAAATGTGGCTTCTCTTCCTGGAATTGTTGGGGTAAGATACTATCATGGTAACTCTATTTAACAGATTGAATTATTTTTTTTGGATACCGTTACCATAGGTCCAGTAAATGGTGCCCCATAAAAACAAAAAATTTGTACGTGATGTATATCATTTAACAGAACTTTAAGATATTTTTCGTTTTACAGAAGTCTATAGGGCTGCCTGATGTTCATTCTGGTTATGGATTTGCGATAGGTAAGATGGTGTTACTGGCAGATTATTTCTATATTAATTAGTCTTTGTTAAGCAATCATTGCAATTTAGATTCCTTTTTTTAATACAAGAAAACAAAACAACAAAAAGAATACCAAAAAAAAAAAAAGAGATTTTTAAAGTATTAGGCTTTCCAGTTATTAATTTATTAAATGAAAATTAAAAATAGATGGAGAGAGGCCTTAATAAAATTTTAGGAATTGATGTTTTCTTTTAGGATGTTTAGACATGTTAGAGAAATTGGTCGTATTACAAGTAGTTTTAAATCACATGATTTAAACAGATTCCATCATGATCATGATGATTCAAGAAAATTTAAGAAAGAAAAAAAGATAGTGGATTTTCTAGTTCATTTACTTGAAAAAAAAAGAAGAGATGTTTTAGAATGACCATTTCAGGCACAATTCAAACATTTTTGAAGAAAAGGTTAAAAAAGCTTTTCTCATCAGAATAATAGTAAAATATGAAATCAATGTTAATACAGTCTTGAAGAGGAAAAAGACAAATTAAGGAAACCCAAAATTGGTCTTCTTATTGCTGACTCAAGAGCTTGTTTGTCTATTGAAGTTAATTCAATTATCAAGACATATTGCAGTAGTATAGAGGGCACTTAGATTGTAAGCTGATAAATCTGAAAAAAAAAACATTACTTTTTTCTCTGGGGGGTTTGTCAGTTGGTTTTTCTAAATAAATCTCATCTCCCTTGTGAAGAAGCAATTCAACTTTTACTAGTATTGATTTGATTTTAATGCGGTGAGCGTGATATTGAAGATGAAAGTATGGATGCCTCTTTGAAGTTTGTTGTTGACATGCCTCCTAATTAGGTATTCACATCCGGCAGGGAAAACTTGTGAAAACTATAGGTATTGTAAGTGAATGAAATTTTAACCCTCATCACAGAATCGTCAGATACACTTGAATCATTTGGCAACATGCAGCTACAAAGAACACGGCATAGCAATCAAAAGACTATAAGATTTTAAAAGATCTACTTTATTGAAAGAAAAAAATTATGTCATTATGCTGAATAGTTGGTTGATATTTACCATTAAAATTAGAATTAGATCAAGTCATATAATTGATTTCAAATAAGTATTTTATATAAAAGTGCCTTTAATCAAATTCTGCTGTTCGTAATCATGGTAACTTATATTTTGTTTTAGGCTGAACAAATTTTTTTAAATTCACAAATCATAATTATTATAAAGCTTAATCTTGAATTAAAGTGCATGAGACAGAATGCCCACTAATTTTTATTACACATTTGATTTGCAGAAAATTTATTTTTTGCATAAATTAAATTGCTCTGAAAATCTTGGAAGGCAGCTGTGGTTGTTCTGGCTCCAGGATCATGAAAAAAACTTAGACTTAGGTCAAAGAACGAGTGCACTTATGGGCCCCAGTAAAATGTGAAAAAATAAACATTCAAATTTAGCAAAATTTTTCATCCCAAATCATTAATTGATATCTAAACCGTAAGATTCAACAAATTTTACCGCTGAAATTCACGTATATACAAAGAACAAAACCATAGAATGACTCATAATATGTACAACATTATTTCATGGCAACTGTAGAAAAAGGAGTGCATCAACGTTGGAACTGCTTCCTGGTTCAGACCAAAGGTCAATAAATCCAGTTGTGGCTAATAATAGCACTGCCTCTACTGTGGCATTTCTTGCACCAGGGCCCGGAAACTCAACAGCTATGTATGTCGGGGCCTCCCGGACTAACACTGGGTCTAGACCCATAAGAAGTCTTGTACCTGCATTTAGCAGTAGAAATACAGTTGACTTTGGTTTCACAACCAATCTTTTAGCACAAAAATCATACACTATGATGGATCAAAGTTATGCTGATTCGTTTCCCATTCGATACATATATGGCTTTGAATTGGAGTATTTCAGTTATATCGCAACAATTCAAAAACAGACATTAAAGGCAGATAACTTTGTGTCCAAATTGATACGTGTTTGTCAGTCAGACGCATTCTTTTATTCATACGCCGAAACATCATTAAAATGTGTTTACAATGGAAAATCATATAATCTCTTACAAACAGCGCATTTAAGTAAAGCAGGGCGCTATTTATCCAAGGATTTGGGGATATCAGAAAATGAACGTGCTTTGTTTGCTATGTTTGGATACGGCAATCCATATGATCCCAAAAACAGAGTCAAAGAATCTGTTCTATGCATCTTTCCTTATAAAAACATAAAACAAGTGTTTACTCGTAATACACAGAGATGTTTTCAAGGCATCGGGAAAACTGGACCGGATCATCTAGTAACCCCAAATACTTGTCAGTCTACAGTAAGATTTTTTTTTCAAATACAAAAATTCAATATTAATAATTGTTGTTTGAAAACTGAGAGATCTCAGAGAAAAAGCCGTCATCAATTTTTCCATGTCAATAGTGTCGCACCTGCCAATGTCTGGTTGATTTACTTACATATAAATTATCCCATTCCTAGAATTTAAACATTGGAGAAAATTATTGTGGCCAGTACGAATTCAACCATCCTATTGACGGTCCAGAACCTGTCTCGTCTACAGGGGTTATCTTGTTAGATAATACTGCTTCTTCGTTGATGGTGACCACCACACAAAAAGGTCATAACGTAGGATTTGTCGGAACTAGCTCAGGGAAAATAAAGAAGGTATAAATTTAAAACATATTCGTATTACTATCTAATTTATAAACATCTTATCACTACACTGTCGTATGTCTTCTTAATTTGCATACTTGAAATGTCAGTTGTTTTATTTGTTACAGATTAAAATTCAGACAAGTTCGATCGTAAAAGAATATGATGAAGTAGCTGTAGATGCTGGGATACCTATCACAAAATATATATTTAACGTTGATAATCAGAATGCCCTCTATGTACTTACTCCTAGGAAGGTAAATATTCAAAATGTCTACATACTATACACGTACTTTTTCGCGTAAGTACTTGACTAAAGGTACATGTAGGTGCGAAAATTTGTCACATCGATTTTAATGAACGTTTAACACATACACATTACAAAGTAAGTATAAGAAATTCTCGCATTTTCTGAGAATTTAAGAAGAAAATTTATCTCACTTAGTATAGTACATTGCTGGAAAAGTTTATGTTTTAATTATTGCCTGAAAATTACATGACCACAATTGCTACAATGGCTATACTACATCCAATCTCTTGAATCCATTTTCTTTGTTCTTGTTAGCTAATCAAAATGGACGTGGAAACTTGTAAACACAAAGCTCTCTGTAATGAGTGTGTTGAGGATCCATTTTGCGGATGGAACTCGCTGTCAAGCATGTAAGGAGATCCTAAGTGTACATATATACAATTGACAATTAGATTTTTAGATTTAATCAGAAATAAAACATTATCTTATTTCATTTTAACCAATAAAAGAATGTAAATCACTTTAATCACCTTTATAGTTCTTTTGATCTTTTTTTTATAAATTATGTTTTTACAGCTTAAAAATCAAACGAACAATTTTGCTTATGTAAACAAATTTTAATGCACGAAAATAAAGTTTCCTTTATAAAGTCGATATAGCTCATATGATATCTTACTAAATCCATATTTCTTTTTTTTTTCCACATTTATTTTTGAAAATTCATAGTTTCCTACGGAAGCGTATTAGTGCCACTTGGACACTTCACTTTTTTTTAATTTCTACACTTTAATCTGTAAATTTTACACTTTAATCTGTAAATTTTACACTTTATTCTGTAAAATTTACTCTTTGTTTTGAACAACCTGAACTGTAATCGGTTATGATCGAACGATCGATTTGTGATGTTTTACCTCTAACACTTGAAAAAAAGTATTAAACTGAGATGTTTACTATTGTTTGCATGTTTTTATTTTACTTGTACTCCTACATGTTTATTTGTATATGATAAACAAGCATGGTCTATTTCCTCATGGATCTCGTAACTTTCCTCAGAATAGAAAATCGGGGATCTGTTTTTGTTTCAGAATATATACACGTGTTTCTTTAGTTATACTATACTGTAATATTAAAATTACGGTCATTTTTAAACGTAGCATTAAAGAAACGTCTTTGCATCTAAGGATATAAATTTCATTGCCGTTCCAAAATTAATATAAACATACTTTAGTTATTTATATACGCACATGTATATACTTTTGGTTTTTAAAAAAAAATTCAATTAATTCAACTGTTGCCGTAAAATATACAGATTCAATAATTGAACTACTGAGCGAATGAAACGAATTTGAGCATGATGACATCAATATCACATTCATCGAGAATATGTACATGTATGTTTGATATGCTCTTCATTTATATTCTAAGAACAGTTTTACTTGTATCAGTAATACTAATTTGCTTATCATTTGCATTTATTGTAAAAAAAAAAAAATCGGAATTAAATATTACGAATACGTATAACGGTCTGTTGGCTTTAAAATGCGTTACTGAGTATGTGCAAAGTTGCTAAATTGACTACGTGAATAAACAAAGAAAGTGTAAATTTTACACATTAAAGTGTAAAATTTACAGATTAAAGTGTAAACTTTACACATTAAAGTGTAAATTTTACACATTAAAGTGTAAAATTTACAGATTAAATTGTAAAATTTACACACTAAAGTGTAAAATTACAGATTAAAGTGTAAATTTTACACATTAAAGTGTAAAATTTACAGATTAAAGTGTAAAATTTACACTTTAAAGTGTAAAATTCACACTTTAAAGTGTAAAATTTACAGATTAGAGTGTAAAATTTACAGATTAAAGTGTAAAATTTACAGATTAAAGTGTAGAAATTTAAAAAAAGTGAAGTGTCCAAGTGGCACTAATACGCTTCCGTAGTTTCCTCTATTGAAAGAATATTAATTTTTTTCGAGTGGGTTAGCAATTAATAACATTTCGGAGACGATGTGTGAAAATGAGTATAATTCCAGTTGAAGCACCTTCCATATGCTTTTCTTAACCGTTGACTAAAGTCTTCAGCTACCTTTTTTACGCTGAATTTTACCTTATTGTTTTAGATTGAGTTTCATATGGGACAGCTTGTTGGTCGTATGTGCGTCATAAATATTAGGTGATACTGAAAGACTATAGTGGCTTGTGTACTCATTCAGTATTTCACTAGCTTCTGGTGCTTCAACGCCGTACATGTAATTCCCATCAGATAAATATACGAAAAGGGGAAATCAATTTTTAACAAAACAGAAAATATTACTCCTGTCACAAAATATACATCAACTAAATGATTTGAAAACGAATTTACTTGCAGGTGTGATACATTTAAAAACAGTTCAGGAACTCTAGCATCTACCTCACAATGTCCGAGAATAGCAAATATGACGAAAACTCGTTCCAACAAGACTGGAATTGCAAGTGTTCTGTAACAGAATTTTATCAGTACAATTATAGTATTTACCCTTGCATGCATTTTTCTGCGATGAATAATGTTCAGTATAATATTTATACATTAATTTGACAAACTGCGATTTTTTTTAAATTAAAAAAAGGAAATCCATACAAAGATATGAAATAGAATTTCTGAATTGATCAAAGATTTACTAGTATTTAGATTAATATATATATATATATATATATATATATATATATATATATATATATATATATATATATATATATATATATATATATATATATATATATATATATATATATATATATATATATATATATAT
>PRKT01000167.1:854056-878545 GCA_003671525.1 Saccostrea glomerata | reverse complement strand
GTCTGAATACATAGTCAGCACATGTTTGTCGGCTGTTCTTAAGAAAACTGTAGTTGTATATTGAACAAAATAATGTTATATTAAAAGGAGAAGAGCCGACAAAAGTGTGCTCATACTTAATTTAACAAAAAACATGTTCAAAACAAACTTCTCGCTTCCATTGAAATGTCTTCGATTGACCTGTTAAATATTACAATTCGTCACGTGATGTCCACCTGCGAGTGTACTCGTGAAAACAGTTACATTGTATTCTTCAACCTGACCCCGATCTAAATCATGTCTATGTCATTTTGCCGTTCTCAGAGTTTAGCAAATTAAATATTGTTTTAATTTTGCGTGTCATCACATTTTAAAAATAATTTCATATTGACATCGCTGTAAAATGCTAAACACGGATTCGAATTTTTGGAAAGAGAGATGGATAGAGAGAGAGATGTCAACAATGACACCGATCGATAGCCCCGCCTCCTATAAATATTGATTGTGTGACATAAAAACCACTCCGGGTACATGTCGAATTCCGGAAGACGACACTCAAGTATCGTTGCTTCAATTTTGATACACGACAACAGGGCATTGTTTTTGCATAAATGTTCCACCTAATATAACCAAGTATATGTTGCTCTTTCAATTGCACATAATTTATTTTGGATTCACTTCATATACAGATTGTAAGAGGAGTCGCAAAAAGATCCAAAATAGGGCGTTAAGTCCACCCATTCTTTCTCAAGGGACTACATCATACTATTATTACATGTAGAGGGAATTTAAAATTTTTCAATGCACATTTTTAAAGCAGCTCAATATCAAGTAAACCGTCAGTCAAACGTTTTGATTGAAAAAAAAACTATCCTCTGCCACCTTAAAAAAATGACAAAACGAACAAAAAAAATCAGCAGTAATTAATTCTTAAAATAACATGATATTTTTTATAGCAATAAATAAAAAAGTCTCTTTAATTTCATTACAAATAAAATTTGATTTTTATTGCTTGCAGTCTTTACAATTTGTTATTATTCTTTTCCACTTTTTTGATTGAAGAAGGGAAGGGAATCAGCCGAGGTTTGCCGAAAGCTCTCGGCCAGTCAAAGTTAACGGAGATGACTGAGCGACAACCCTGGTAGAACTAATGCCAGTAAAAAGCTAAAGTAGAAATACAAAATCAAGAAATTCAATAGAATAATACGGCCTGATAGGTGTAGATCAGTTTACTGTTTAAGATTGTTGCTAAAGACGGTAAGCTTTTTCAAAAAGCTCTACTTGCATGGCTCGTTGTATTCATTTTTGGTGTTAGTTTGGGGATGGGTTACACAACTGAATACATGTAGTTCGCAATGAAAATTAATATCAAATTTAACTTTGAATGTTTAGGGACATGGACAAAGTTTCTACTTTTTTTTCTAAAACAAATATTTATGTTTACAATTCCTAATTAAGGCAATTCACATGATCAGCAAAAATTTGAACATAATCTAAAAATGTTGATTAACAAAGGAGATACGGAACTTAAAATACTCAATAATGTAAACAAGGCTCGTGCCTTGTTTTTATTATCATATAGAAAATATCATATTTATAACAAAACGAGATTCAGCAAATCACTAGAAACTGTCTAATTGTATTTAGAATTAACGTCTTTATTGAAAAAAAATCTGCTTTGAACGAACATTTATTTACATATTTAACCAATGTAAATAAAAACATGGAGCGGGCCTTATTAACATAACAAAGGTTTTGAGCTCTAAACATGCTAAATCTGTCATGTATCTCAATAACTGAAATTGATTTCTTTAATCAATAAAAATACCTTAGTTAAATATTTGTTAACATAAAAAATGGAAAAAATAAATTTATTTTTTTTTAGCTGAAACTGCGTCCATGTCCCTTTAGATACATGTTCATATTACTTGAGATTTCGATAGTTTGAAGCTCTAATCTGCTTATCACTGAAGATCCTAAAAAGTATTAACAGAGGAGATAATGGGGCCAAACCAAGGTACACCGCTTTGTTTAAGATTTTCATTTGTATAAAAACTTATGATTGTCAATCGATCCAGTTTAAAATGTATCGCCTTTGCCCAACAACTGTGTTTAAAAAAAAATTAAAAGGACACACACGTTTAACCTAAATATTCCAGGTCATGGTCAATACATGAAGTATTTAATTAAAGACTTTAAACTGAAGCTAAGAGAAAATATTATAAGTGCAACTTAGGAAAAGTGTATATCAAAGCATACAATGCCAGGAATTGGGTCTATAAGGATGACTTTTGGTCGACGTAATGCCAGGAGAGCGGGAAGACAATCGCCGCCTTTTATCTTGTCTGGACAGAGTCAAGAAGGAATTTAGCCGGGAAAATTTTCTTTTAGAATATGAAAACCCCGTTGATTTTGTACAGTTGCAGGTAAGTCAAGAAAAGCAGAGCGTTTCTATGAAGTGATTTAAATCTCTCAAGGCAAACAATACAAAATTATTATTTAATGATTATTTTCACCTTCATATCTATTACTATTATATGTAACTTTCCTTTGGTTCAAGAATTATTTTATTTAATGGTCTTTTATGAAATGACAGTGGTAGATGATATATTTTGCATTAGCAGATTATTAAAATCTGTCTGATTTTAAAATATGCCTTAATGTTAATAAAAAAAACATTGCAAATCTACAATGCATTAGTCTATGTCAGATTAACTTTACATAAATATTTTATAATCATACATAGAGATTCTCTTTTTGGGGGGAATTTTTAAGTTTATTTTCTGATTGTTTGAATATTTAACTAAAAGCTAGTAGACGTATTCCTACTGACCAAACAAGGGAAAACATAGGCTCAGCGATAACCCTAGAAAGTTTATCAAAGATTTAAATATAAATATGTGCAATTGAACTCCCATTGATATCTTTTATTTACAAGCTAAAATACACAAGTTTTCTAAATCTTGTGTATAAGGTTCGTAAATCCTTTGCTCATTCATATCAAATGATACATCAACTTAATGATTCTGTGAGAGAAATTTCGAAATTTTCTGTTTGAGAAATACAAATAATTCATTCATATCCATAGAGCTTGCGGAAGCGAAATTAAGCAAACCAAAAAGACATAATAGCTTCACAAATTTCTAAAGACATTATACGAGGGTTGTCCCGTAAAATCGTGGACAAAGCGTTTTTCTCGAAAAGTAATAGGCGCACTAAAATGAAAAGTTCAGTAAATGTTTATTTATCATATTAAAGTGCATGATAATTTTTTTTTATAGAATTTAGGTAAAAATAAAGATTTTATTATGCTTGAATGTGCACGGGGTATTGTCCTACGGCGCACGGACAAAAAACCAAGGTTTTATTAAAGAATACACAAGTTTGAATTCAAAATAAAAGTTTTAAATACATTAGATTTGGATTAAAATTATCCTAATTCAATACCACAATCAATTTTGTAGTCTTTGTAAAAATTTTAAGGCATTTGGTTAATTTTTGGCAGTTTCTCGAGCATTCGAAATGGGAAAGTGGTAAACACAACACACGAAAAATGGCGACGTTTTATGACGTTACGGCGCACCGGAGAGCAGTTCCGTCTTAATTCGATGTTGTAATGACACCTTTAGAGACTTGAAATGACCATAGAAGAGCAAGATTATAAAAATATCACCATATCTTAAGTATACAAATGAAATAGAAGTTTTCTTAGCGAAGTCATTTTTGATCGAGTCCCTGGGGAGTACAAAACATTCGGACAAACTCCTAATGTAATAGCAAAAGACGCTGTCACAGTAGACCGCCGATATGAGATTTTCTATTAGTTGAATGATGGTGAGAATATAGTCCATAACTTACTGATAAATTTTCAGAAGATTGCATGAGGGTGCCAATTGGTTCTTCGACTGTTTATGGAGACTAAAGAATGTGTATCAATGAAATTCATAAATTTAAGTCGGACTCATCCAACTTCATTTTCAGCAAAGATAAAACGTGACACTGTTTTAGACACTTTGACGTTATAACCCATGCGCCGTAAGGTGATACAATACATGGCATAAAATCACATTATTTATTTATGCATATATTTATCTGAAATTTGCTGTGTATATTAATAAAATATACATGTACTAAATAATAGTGCAAATTTCAGGACGCAGTGATGTTTATTTTTTACGCTAGACAACTTGTCCACGATTTTACGGGACAACCCTCGTAGATATTGTCATTATGAAGAGTTACCTCGTTTGATAAAGTATCAATGAACCTTAATCCTGGCATCTCTTTGTCATATTTCAGTACGGTCCCCCTGTGTTGTTCATCGCTTGGTCCGTGTGTTGGGCAATCCTACATGTGCTCGGACTTGGCCTCCAGCCGTACTTCAACAAGAACTATGACCTTGACCTGAAGTGGTTCTCCTACCTCACCTACTGGGGGTACACCACTCTGTGTGTGTTCACAGTATGGGACAGTGTGGCAGCCGTCTATGTTCACATTCGGCGGCAAGATATCATCCGTGGAGGTAGATTATTTTGGAAATCAGCATGAATTAGTTGACCTCATAACAATGTTTACAAATGTCAATTTTAATTAAATATAGAATAAATCTTATTCAATATTTAGAACAGGAATAAGAGAAACAAGAATCTTTAAAATAATTTATTCCTATATTATTTTATTTACTTTTAAAGCACAGTGTAGTTTTATGCAAAACAAATGTTTCAAATATTTAACAACCCTTCATATATGCACAATATTTCCACAACTTAACATTTTTCTAGAATGCAAAGCAATGCCGTGGTACTTGAAGGCAATTTGGGTGCAGTTTAACGTGAACACTCCGGTAGCACTGGTGATCACCATTCTGTTTTACTTATTCATCCCAAATGGTGGGTCGTATAACATATTATTGTAAAAAAAAAATAATCGTCTTGAACAACAGATGTTTAATGTTATATTCTCTATACACTATATATAGATGCATTATCATAATGTTCACCAATGAAGATACAAAACAATGTTTTTTAAAAATACATGAAATTAACATTGTAAAAATAAATATATACTGGAATGAAAACTTTCTTATACAGAAATTAATCGAATGGTTTGTATGTATCAATTTCAGATACCAGTCCCAACAGTATTCTTGTTCACGCCATGAACACCGTATACGTCAGTGCGAACGTCATCGTCTGTGCCAAACCTCTACGCATGCTCCATGTTTATCATCCGTTCCTGTATGGCACAGTATATGTGATTTTTTCTGTGATTTACCAGAAAACCACAGGTCGCGTGGTTTATACCCAGCTTGACTGGGACAACATGCCACAGACAGCATTATTTATGCTTGGAATTTTGCTGCTAATTCTCCCCTTTTTATACTTCATGTGTTTGCTTGTCACGAAGTTAAGAACTTTGTTACACACAAAGCTGTGTAAAATGAAAACTGCGTCCATTTCTCCATCGGAATTACAAGACAGTCCAAATGACAGTAATAAAGGAATTGTGCAAGAAGAAATATATGGCAACCTTGCTCATAAAAATGAACACAGTATTTAACTAAAGGAAAATAAAACTGTTCAAATTAAGCATGTGTGAGATACTGATTGAAAAAAGATAAAAATGAAGAATACTTAGAAATACAAGCCTATAGAACTTTCAAAACATGTGTGTAGTTTAAATGCTTTTCGGTTTTTACGCCCAATCTTTTTTGGAATTCAGATTAATGCGATTTAAAGGCTTTTGCTATGAACATTCGGTCATTTCTGTAAATCAACTATACACTGTATAATTATGCATTATTAAAAGAAATAGAAGTTAGAAGACAAAAGTGCTTTCTTTGTAGATTAAACAAGAATATCAGCAGTCTCGTTTAAAGTCATCATTTCATAAGTTCTATGGTTGATACAATGACCTTGTTAGCAAATACAATTTATCATTGAGTCAAATGCTGACTGATGTTTTTCATACCAATTGTTAGTCCGTTATTTCCTGATCATGACAACGAACACACGGCGGGTGTGACCGGTCAGCAGGGGATGCTCACTCCTCCATGGCACCTGATCCCACCTCTGATGTTTCGGAGGTCCGTGTTTGCTCTGCTCTGATTTTGTATATTGTTTAATGGACCTTGAGATTGAATACTGTTCGTTATTTCCATATCCTTCTTGTAAGAAATTTGTGTGCAAAAGAAGAAGACACGTTTTGGGCTTTATTGTGCCCTCAAAATTTAATGTTCTTAAAAATAAGAAATTGAGTTGAGTAGATGAATAATTAGCAGTAAAGAATATGGCATGAAGGAGGACCATTCTGGAAATATGACGTCATTATGTTAAATTTGGAACATTTCTTAGTTTAATGCAGAAAAGCCTCAAAATGACTAATTCCTGTGTAAAATAGGACCTGCCACCGTCGCCCACTTCAATTTTTCGATATATTATGTAAATTGCTTTGAAAAATCACATATCTCAATATTTTTGTGAGCAATACATGCAGAGTATATTTTCTAAAACAAAATTCATTGAAAAGTGATGTCATGCATATAAAACTCTTTTAAAAAAGGACTGAAAAAATGCACAAGTTAATGACGTCACAATTAGCATCTACATGTAGGAGGTCGTGTGAGAAAACGATCTGTGACTCTAAATGAAAGCAATAGTGTAATCGTGCAAGAAGAAATATATAGCAACCATGTTCACTAAAACTTCAAAAATACAAATATTTCTAAAACAGTATTCAAAAAACTCTCTGGAATAAAGACTTTTATTCACTTTTTCATTCTCCATCTGTACTTGTATTTGCATGTCTAACTAGTTTTGCAATAATCTACTTTAAAAAAAAGTCTTTCTTTCAATATTATTTGATATGTATTCGAAGTCAATATTTTTTTCTCGCAAGACACAAAAAACTAAATTAAAATGTTTCTTAAACTTTTTTAAAAAAATTATAAATAAACTGCCAGATGGATAAAATATTCATGATGATTGAAAATTTCTGTAAACTGAACCAAACTGTTTTAATATAATCATCTAATAACATAACAAGAAAAAATGTCCCTTTGTTTAAAAATAAAGGTACAGTATCAAGATCAACCAGCATTTTAATTTTCTTTAATGTGTACACTAGGAAAGTTCTTCATTTTCAATATCATTTGCCACATAAAAAATTCAACAGGTATTTAAGGGACTTTTCTGTTTGACATATGATAAACATTAACAATTGCAAAAAAAAAACTCAATGTACATGTCATTATATTTTGTATATCTTTTCAAAATCATGTTTTCTTGAGAGGGACATTAAACAATATACAATCAATCAATCAAAAACAATTCTACATAAATTCTTACAATCTTTTATCATTAAAGGATGTATTAATCAAACCCGCCAAAAAATTTGAAATTTTAATACCTTTAATATGAAATAAGATTTTTAATTAATTTTTGTGTAAAATGCTATTAAAATATCTAAGTCGTAATATCATAGAGAAAATAATAACTTCAAATCTGTGTCCAATTACCTTTAAAGTTTAACAATTATATTAAATGTTGTTTAAGTTGGATATTCAACCTCAAGTACAAGTCATTAATCAAAACCTTAGATCCTGTCAATGTCATACGATGTAAGTTAGACAATTTAAACCACCCTTTAATTAAATTTTACTTTTATTGCACCAATAGTCCAAACAAAATGATATTCCATAGGTAAAGCCTCGTTCATGTCTTTTAATATATCACCCCTTAATTACTGCAATTGGACGAAGCTTTATGGCCTTCCTACTGATTCCTGCCATGTGACCTAAATATAGATAAATGGATTACTGGAAAAATAATAATAAACAATGTCAAAATTTTCGTCACTGGTTAATTAAAAGTAATAAATGTATAACACTTAAGTTTTTAAAACTCATAATTATTTTTATTAAAATAAGCATAATACATGTAGTTGAAAAATTAATGCAAGAGTTAAAGTAACATGGGATTGTTTTAAAATTTTCTAAGATAAAGTCTTTACTACAGTGAAAACAGACTTACATGTATCAACCACCTCAGTGACATTCTTGTAAGACTCTGGGGCCTGTATAGTGGGGAAGTAAAAAAAATAGAAAAATTATTTTAATTAACAAAATACCTAGATAATTGTCAGTTTTACTTTACTCATTTCATTTGCTGTATCTTCTAAAAAAAAAGAAATACACCTCCCTCATTACATCTTTTAACAACCCTTACAGAAATCAAAGTACTGAAAGTACTGAATCGAGGTGACATCTTCCAAGAAATTGTGAAATTCACCCCCAAGTAACTGGCATATACAAAAATTTTAATCTAGGAGAAACCCCAATGAAAATCACTGGAAGTGAACAACACGACAATGTATTTTGTAACTTATTTGATGCATAAAAACTGAACTAGTTATCCTTAAGTACCCGTCACCATAAAAGGAAAATATCTCGCGTTTCTCTTCAAATTATATTTTGATTTTATTCTTGTTACACAGAAGCTGCAGATCTGTAGCTCTCCGAAAAAAAAAAATTCACAGACCGGAGAGCTAGGGTGGCATCCATTGAAAAAAATGTATATTTATTGAGCACAAAGAGTGCGCTGTTTCTTGATTTATTTCTCCGTGTTTTTAAACTGTCATCTCAAAATATTATGTGTGTTCCTAACATATTATTTCACTGTTTCCACAACAAAACATTCCTTATAATTGTTATATAAAATTATGTAAAAATGTTGCGCTTACGTTATCACAACGCGTAGTACATAGATACAATTGTATATATAAAAAGAATAAAATAATTTAGCCCTATTCAACATGGTAGTCATGTTGAACTTTGTAATAGACCTTCATAACAAGAGGCCCATGGGCCACATCGCTCACCTGAGAAGCTTTGAGCATTCCGTTCTTTACCAGATTTCCCCCTTGTAATACATATTGTGACCCCACCCTACCCAACTGATCATAATTTAAACAATTTGAAATTAATAATCTGGATGCTTTGATTCAACATTGTAAAACTTTGATTCCCCACTGTGGCCCCGTCCTACCCCCGGGGGTCATGATTTGAACAATTTAGAATCTACACTAGCCCAGGATGCTTCCTCATAAGTTTCTGCTTTTCTGGCCCAGTAGTTCTTGAGAAGATTTTTCCTATATTTTTCTATGTAAAACTTTAATTCCCCTTTGTGGCCCCGCCCAATCTCCGGGGATCATGATTTGAACAATTTAGAATCTACACTACCCCGGGATGCTTCGACATAAGTTTCAGCTTTTCTGGCGCAGTGGCTTTTGAGAAGAAGATTTTCAAAGATTTTTCCTATATATTTCTATGTAAAACTTTGATCCCGCATTGTGGCCCTGCCCTATCCCCGGGGTCATGACTTTAATAATTTAGAATCTGCACTACCCCCAGGATGCTTCCATGTAAATTTTAGCTTTTCTGGCCTACTGGTTCTTGAGAAGAAGATTTTAAAGATTCTTCCTATATATTTATTTGTATAATTTTGATTCCCCATTGTGGCCCCGTCCAATCCCTGGGGGTCATGATTTTAACAATTTAGAATCTACACTACCCAAGGATGCTTCCACATAAGTTTCAGCTTTTCTGGCCCAGTGGTTCTTGAGAAGAAGATTTTTAAGGTTTTTCCTATATATTGCTATGTAAAACTTTGATCCCCCATTGTGGCCCCGCTCCATCCCCGGGGTCATGATTTCAACAATTTAGAATCTGCACTACCTAAGGATGCCTCCACATAAGTTTCAGCTTTTCTGGCCTACTGGTTCTTGAGAAGAAGATATTTAAAGACTTTTCCTATATATTTCTATGTAAAACTTTGATTCCCCATTGTGGCCCCACCCTATCCCCGGGGATCATGATTTTAACAATTAAGAATCTACACTACCCCAGGATGCGTCCACATAAGTTTCAGCTTTTTTGGCCCTGTGGTCTTGAGAAGAAGATTTTTTAATGACCCCACCCTATTTTTGACCTTTCTTGATTATCTCCCCTTGTGAGGGGACTTGGCCCTTCATTTTCACAATTTAAATTCCCCTTTACCCAAGGATGCTTTGTACCAAGTTTGGTCAAAATTGGCTCGGTGTTTCTTTAAAAGAAGTCGAAATGTGAAAAGTTTACAGACGGACAGACAGCTAGACAGACAGACGGACAAATGGACGGACGACGGACAATATGTGATCAGAAAAGCTCACTTGAGCCTTCGGCTCAGGTGAGCTAAAAATGACTGACAGTGTAAAAATGACCATGTTAACGCAGTTATGGAAGAGCACATAAGGGGAAAAGATGCTTACAGATTTCAATATGATACCTATAATGAAATTAGTGTAAATTTGTTTAGACATTTTTTTTACTTGATTGCTATCGTAGCTTTGAAAGTGATTGTAGATTTTCAGCATGCATAAATTACGACACAATCGCTCTTATTTACAAAGTGCATGGAGTTTCCGGAAAGTGATTGAGTTAGGGTATAGCGACGGATTTAAAGGGTTTGGCAATCCCCAGTTATTCAAATACATACATAGAAATGCTAACAAAAGAATCCTTGCCATACAGATATGAAAGTATGAAAAAGAAAATAATGTACGTGTCATATATTTTTGAAATTGCAGCATGCAGGCTCTGGGGCAATAAAACATAGATGAGCTCACTCTTGATCTCAGTCTCACAGTACTAGTAATTAGGTAAAAGTGAAATTAGATAAAAAGTGCCCCGGAGCAAGGAGACGAAATTTATTATCGATTCTGCTAGCATTCAATTCAATCAAAAAGTCTCTCTTTAGTAGTTTTTTAAGCCAAACGCAGGCCCATTTTGACATTTTGAATAATGGTTTTAATCCTGTGTTTTAAAATTTGACTTCCCATTTAGTAGATTAGGGGATTAGTGATTTTACTTTAGTGATTGAATTCGGCCATCAATTCAAAATCTATATTATTATTAAGATTTAAAACATTACTATCAAATTAAAACACATAGTATAACATGCAAAAGGTATAGTTAAAAAATACATGTTTTTTATGTCTACAGCTTAAAAACAAATTATTCGCTATTATCAATTTAAAGTTTTTACATCCTCTTCAAAGTTCCTTTTCAAATTCTTTATAATTACTTTCTTTTTAGTGAATTCTTAAAATTATGAATAATAGAAACCACGCAATAATAACTTTATTACAAGTATAAATCATTATGTAAACTAGATTAATAGTTCTAAAATATACATGCATGTCTCCATTTACCGCGTGATTCAATCTTTTTAACAATAAAATTGATCTACCTTCGGTATGACATCGATAGATGTCCAGCTGTATTGCGTCTTGTTGTGTATTACTTGTAACAATGTAATTTTTCACATGCAGAATCCTAAATTCTAGAGGATTTCCGACCGAGTATTCGACGAAGTGGTCATTAGCATGCAGCAAAATAGGTACAGGTGCACCGCTGTTATTCACCTTTTTCTACAGTGATAGCACCAAGCAGATTTATAAGATCGGGACGATATTTTTACGTTCTAAATAGATTTTTTAATGAAGTACAAAAACAGAGGGGTTAAAATAACTTCGCTTTTGTGATAATTTACGGTGAAGTGCAAAAATAACTTCGCGTTTGTAATACTAGTAACTTACGGTGAATTTTGGAGCCCAATAGGGACTATTGCGCCTCAGACGCCTTTATGTTAACCCCAAATTTATTTAATTGCATGTTTCAATTCAAGCAGAACGCTTCCTTCTGTTTTGGTTTAGTGTATACTGTTCTGTTTTTTCCTTTGCCTGCGATCCACGTTCAATACACATACATGTAGGTCACGATCCCTGCTGCAACCAGTTGTTTACATTTTACCCTGGCTAAAATAGTTCAGAGCGTAGGGATACTTGATATCTTATCCCCACTCAGGAACTTGTATTAAGCATTTGAAAATCCATAAAAACACTACTTATTGTTTGGAAATTAAATTGAATACATTGTAGATCTTGTTTTGTGACTGAAATTCTGATTTCAATACAAGCATAATCAGAGGACTATATTTCTTAGAGAACTGATAAAAATTAACGTTTTAATATTTCCAATCAATCTTGCAAGTGCTATTGTTTACATATAAGCAACTTATCTCTGATCTGATCCTTGCCTTCTAAGGTATCATATTTCAACAACAAGATTACTGAATTGTCTCAAAGAGCGAAGATCAAGAAGAAAATGCAAATGGTAGTGATCACAGGTGTCCGCCATTTAGCTATAGAACAGCTATCGAGGCCGACTTACGTCACCTCGGAAAACTAATAGAAACTTATAAGTGTTGTATAATCCACTTATTAGCAATTTATAAGTCACTTATAAATTTTGAAATTTTTCTTATAAGTGTACTATAAGTCAAAGTAAGTATAAGTGAGGGACGGATTTCGTTAATACTTCACTAATAACAGTCAAGGGCATCATGGAAACAAGTTATTTTTGAAATAATTTGTTTCAGTTATTAAATGTCAACATTTTGGGTTATCTTCCCCTGATTATGCTTTTCTTCAGTAACTTATTCCTGTTATTGATACTTTACTACTCATTATTGTAAACCTGCTGGCATCTGAAATGCTTTAGTCATGTTGTGCTTGGGTTATTAAGTACCATTAGATGGTTCATGACAGCAAAAGTAATCTATCTTTAACATTTAACACATTGAAATCCAACATATTATAACTTATTTCAATTATTTCATTCTTAACCCACCTCACTTTAAAACTCTTGCACAAAAATCTACAGCTTTGCACAAAAAATGTAAGACATAGAGATTGTACAGTTATATCCAAAGAATTTAGGAAAATTAGTCTCATTGTTGGCAAAATTGGCGGAAGATGTGTAATTGACCTCTGAAATGTTAATAATGAAATGGAATTATTTTTCCTTGAAAAATATCATGTTATTCTTTTAATATCATCATATCTGGTCAGGAGATATTAAGTTTGTTGAGTCTTTTAAAAGAAGTACATTATATAAACAATTATCTTAGCATTAAATCATCTTAAATCAGCAGCAAACTCAAAATATTAATGTTTTTTGCAAAACTAATTGGCGTTCTACTTTTTAAGCATTAACTCAAATGAGTTACTTTTTTGTTTAGTAATTAATAAGGGAAGTAACATAAACAAGTTATTTTAGAAAATAACTTGATTCCATCATGCCCCTTACTGTATAAGTAAAGATGAGCTACATATCAGTGAATATATCACTTATACCTCACTTATAAGTGAAGATCAGTATGGTATGAGCAAGAATAAGTGTGGACTTAAAATTTCCACCCTATACTAGACTTCTCTCAGTGAGCATTATGGTTATTCAAGGTAGCCAATCAGAAAGTTTGTCTCTGCAGAGATGAGCAACAAGAATTTGAAACCAAGTTTGTGTCTGTGAAAGGATGTTGGAGATTTCAGTTTTATTTTGAGTATGCCTTCACATCAAAATTTTAACTTGATTATTTCACCTAAAATGCAGATAGATACATGTATGTATATGTATAAAATAGCTTTGAACATATCATGCAACCCCTGCATGGTTGGAAGTTCTGTTCTAAATTAAGATCTTACAGGTAGTGTTGTACTACAATTATAAGTGAATTATAGATGACTTAAAGATGACTAATTCTTGATAAAGTATGAAGGGTTAATGCTTGACTTATAAGTCACTTATAGTCACTTATAAGTGACTATATACTTGCATAAAGCATAAGTTGCTAATACTGGCTTATAAGTCACTTAAAGGTCAAGCAGCTCATTTGCATATAAAATCCTAATGAGTAACTTATTAGTCACTTATAAGTTAAATGTATCAGTGAAGTGTAAGTCCAGAATAAACAACTTTTAAGTAAAAGAATAAATCACTTATAAGTCACTTATCAGAAATTTCTGTAAGGGAAGAGACCCATGGGTCACATCTACATTGCATTACCTGAGCAAACTGGATAGGAAAACATATCAGAACTCAGTTCAGTATTGAACAGTACAGTGAAAACCGTGTCAACCGACACCTGAGCAATCACACTGTAAATGTTTTCCCCGTTTTACTATTATTTACTATTTGACACTGTTCAATCCTGCACACTGTCTATTCCAACACAAAATTCATCTCCCAGTGGAGGTCAGATTTCACAGGTTTCACAGTATATTAGTTTATGGGGGAGCCAAAATTGAATTTACATTACTTGAGGATGCTTCCCTATCAGACAAACTTATGTATTTGCTGTTCTTATCTTACTCTTATTGAATATTTTTAATTCTAATTCCCAAAGGATCAACATTTCTGATACTTTCATATGTTATAACACAATTCATTTAATTGATGAGTTAAGAAGAAATGTTTATTTCTTCAATACAAAATTGTTATTCTGTACTGTCGAAGCAAGAATGCTTAATTAGTTTAAAATTTGGATTATAATAAGGAGTATGAAAACTAATTACAAGTTCTTTCAATCTTAATTTCCTTAATAGCTTTAAAAAATTTAAAGAAAGATAAATATTATCAGATATTTCTGTCAAACAATACTTTTTCATTTATGGGAAAAATGATCATTTATAAAAACTAGCATCAAATTTCAGGTTTACACAATGAAACACAACTCTGCATGTGTAATAACTCAGCCGTTTAAATTGCTTAAAATATCTATCTATAAGAATTCAAAATGGATCACTGATTACAAGGAAAGCAAACAGACTCTGGACATGTTCACTGATCTAGTACATGTAGATAGGTAACCAGGAAGTATAATCATCAAACCAAAAGTACTTCCCAGTCAGGTGAATATTAGGGTGGGAAGCTCGAGATGAATTGCTTATTATATTTCTTAAAAGTTAGTCTTGAAAGGTTGGAACTAAAACAGGTAATTCAAAACAGATTTTCTAAACAGTTTATCATATTGATTATAAAAACGAAGTTAAAATACTGAGTAATCATTTAGTATTATCATTGTTATTCCTTTAAAATTATTTCCTATATAAACCTACATGTATATAATACAGAAAGAAATCTATCAGTTAAAAAAATGATGTTGGTCCTTAATAATGTTATCACAATGCAATCCATTGGTTCCCAAGTTACAGAATTGACCAAGTAAATCTATATGTACAGTGGGGGTTATCATATTCATAACTTATCAAGTATAATTGTAAACATGAAAACCAGTGCAAGATATCTATGTCAAAATAAAAATAATAATAGGAACTTTTCAAGAAAATTGTTCAACAAAATTTACTGTTTTTTATTTATTTATTTTATGTTATTAATGCATTTTGCTTAATGCTTATACAGAGCATCATACTAAATGAGACAAAAACAAACCAAAATGAATATTGCCCTCAAATCCACACCATAAATATACAGTATTTTCAAATCTTCAAACAAATGTATTTTTTCAACTTTTAATATTCTCTAATAAAATCAAATAATAAAAAGGCATAGAGATGGGTGAGGGGGATTTCTATGATAAAAGTTTTCAGATCCTAAATTGAACAACAACCCCCATCTGTATATCAAACAAGAATTATCACTGTATAAAATTTTGAGTTTAAGACATGAAAATTAAGTATTATTTAGAGAACGAGACAAGTTCTGTATCGTAGATACAAATTTGGGGTGGAGACGAGTGCACAGCACGAGTCTCCCTCCCCAAATTTGTATCTACGATACAGAACCTGTCGAATTCTCTAAATGATTTGTGACACGATCCATCAAAAATAGCTCAGCCCACTCTATAACTTTGCAGCATCCAAAACTTCCGTCAGAGTTCTGTAGACGAGGCCCCGACGTGGATTACGCATCCCAAGTATATATATATATTTCCACGGAAAACGTAAAATTCGGTCAGATTAGTTTTGACAATTTAACGGAGTAGACGTAATCGAGTGATAGTCAGTCTAAATAAGGTGGAGGATTTAAGCGTCATTGTCAGTGATTGTTGTGATCTATTGTAGATGGAGATTGATCATAAAATATTTCAGGGGTAATTCTTCGATGGACTTTGATGTAAAACGAAGTGAAAGAGACATGTGGCTGTCGTCAGCGAGAAGGATTTTAAAAAATAAAAACGCGGAAAAATGAGCTTAAATGATTTTGCACGAAGAGAGTGGAAGTTTTCCGTTATTGTGAATTTTCCGTTTCGTTTGGATCGAAATTACGTGTAGAGGATGTTTCCGTTACTGCGAATTTTCCTTTTAGTTTGGATCGAAATTACGTGTAGATTCTGTGTGGAATTAATTTTTAAAAAGTGATTGAGAAAGTTTGATATTTTACATTCTCAGGAAATATACCGGTTATTTTTCCAAATTTTATAATAGGAAAACTTCAGCATTTACTATCTGTACCGTATATACTCGCCTATAAGTCGGATTTTTGAGAGCTAATCCTTGGTCCAAAACTCTATTTCCGACTTATAGGCGAGCTATATGATTAATGGTATGATATGAGGTCAGTCCCTCTGATATATACGCTCATTAAATACAACCGACTTATAGGCGAGTATATACGGTATGTGCTTTTGCTAAATTGAATCAGATTCATTTTTAGACTGTGCTGTATTTTAGATACAGAATAGTTGGCTAATACAAGACAGTATACAGGGCTAATACAGAACAGAAAGTAGCTCCGTCCACCGTAGTCCCATTCTGTATTGCTAATACAGAACCGTAAACTTCAAAGAAAAACACCGCTATGGTGTCACAATCATTCATTGAAAAACTGATTTGAAGAATATATATCACAAGATAATAATATAGTTAGTGTTTAAAATACTAAGTAGTCATTTCATAAATTTACTACATGTGACTTTAACTACTTTTAAAATCAATATACTTTCAGTTCCATTAGAGACAATGGCCACTCCTACTTCCTGGGCTCAGGAGGTCATAACCTGTGACCTTTGTCCTAAGCCTACTCAGCAGTTCTGTAACAACTGTCAAGTTAGTTTATGTGTGGACTGTGTCAGTAAGCATGTGGACGAATTCAAGTCCCAAACACACGACATTGTTCATTTCACCAACAGGAAGATCAAGCCAGTGTTTCCTGAGTGTGAGGTTCACCCCAACCAGAGATGTGAGGCCCACTGCCAACAGTGTCATGTCCATGTCTGTCTGAAATGCATTCTAAGTTCCCACAGTGGACACAAGATTGTAGAAATTCAGGAGATTTTCAATGAAAGGAAAAGAGAAATTGAAAAAGAAAACCAAGAAATTGAATCCATTATTATTCCAAAGTACAAGAACAGAATGGACAATATAGAGGGAAAAATCTCCTCATCAACAGCCAAATTTGATGAACTGGAAAAAAAGGCAGAAAAACACAGAAAACTTTGGCACCAAGAGGTGGATAACATCTTCAATAACCTTAGTTCCTTGATCAAGTCCATGAGAGAAAACTATCTGACTTCTCTGCAATCTCATCAATCTAAGTTAAAAAACCTTATTCCGAATATGATGCAAACTGTTGAACAAAACAAAGAAATCTTGAAGACCAACAAAGTGTCTGAAGTCAACGACTACAAATCCAAAATAACGGAATACAGAGACATACCTGCTGATATTGACGTCAAAATTCCAACACTGCAGAATACAAATACAGTCCAAGGGCGAGAACTCAGCATATCTTTAGGAGAATACAAGGCTACATTAACACAGATGGCAGTATCCAGTCTAACAGATGAGGTCTCTCATTTGTCTATGAGAGAGTTATTAGACAAAGCCAGAGTGATAGCCACCATTCCTACTGGAGTTAAACCTCTATGGAGAGTGGTCTGTGTAGGAACAGATGAAGCTTGGGTTAGTCGTAATAACAAATTTATTAGGCATGTTGACATACATGGGTCTCTACAGGAATTTGTTACCACAACATGTAAATACAGTCCTAGTGACATCTCTGTGACCAGACAGGGAGAACTGATTTACACTGATTCTGACAATCAAACAGTGAACATTGTCAGAAGTGGAAGGTCTGTGGAATTGTTCACCCCACCACGTGGCTGGGTACCATGTGGACTGTGCTGTACAAGGTCAGGAGAGATACTGGTCAGTGTGAAAAGTAACAAACAAAACAAAATACTACGTTATCAGGGAAGAGTACTGAAACAAGACATTTATAAAGACGAACGTGGAAATCTTATATTTAAAGAAGGAAATTATGTATTATGTCTGGCAGAGAACAACAATGGAGACATTTGTGTCTCTGATGTTAATACTGACATTGTGATTGTGGTGGACAAGACAGGAAGATTTAGATTCCGATACGATGGTACACCAGCCAGAACAGAGGAGCCATTTAGTCCTAGACAAATAGTGACAGACTCCATAAGTCAGATCATTGTGGCCGATTATAACAATGCCTGTCTTCACATCCTACATCAGGATGGACAGTTCCTGAGATGTGTAGACAATTGTGGATTAGATAAACCTGATGGATTGAGTGTGGACAGTGAGGGGAGGCTGTGGGTAGGATTACATGATTCAGGAGAAATTAAAGTGATTCAATACATCAAATCAACAAAGACTGTGTTGTAAATAATACAGAATGACAGAGCATTATCTTTCGAACTTCATATACACATGTTTGAATAGAAATAAATATACATAAATTCATCTGAAACAAATGAATACTAACTTCACATACAGTTTTCCAAAGAATGAATACAACAATAAGTGTATTCATTAAATATTTTCTTCTCTGAACTTGCACCAGTAAGTCTATTAGTAACATGTCTGTTAATAACATAAAATTTTTATGTGAAAAACAACAGAAATGAAAGAAGCATGTAATTAAAAAGATAATACCATACTCATAAAATCACAGCAAATTGTATATAATTTACAATGTATTTTGAAGTTCAATTAATGAAGATTTCAATTTTTTTTTATAAACATTAATCAGTAAAGAAAATATTCAAAATTATCCCTGAGCAGTTCAATATTATCATGATTAAATATCCATAAATTACCAAAGGCACTTGGGGGCTGCCCCTCCCCTTTTCCCATTTTTTTCCTTTTTAAATTCAACAAACCATTTCCTTTTTTGTATTCTAATATGCACTGTATGTTATCAATAATAAATCCCTTTTGTCTTTATAAGCTGTTTTTAATTGATACATACAAAGAGAGCTTTAGAAATTTAAAGATTTTCCTTAGTATATGTAAAACTCTGATTGCTCATTGTGAATGTTAACAAACTACCTACCCTAAATTTGAATAAATTTGAATCTACATTATACCTGAGGATGTGTTTATAATAATATGAGGATACATGGCTTTGCTCTCCTTGAACAGAAACTTTTTCAAGATGATTTCTTTATATTCTTATAACTCTTACTATCTTCTGCCCCCCTCCCCTAATCCCCCAGGGTCATACTTTGAACAAGGGCACTGCAAAGTGTGACATCAAGAAGACATGTATAATCTGTTATTAAATCAACACCCAGTTTAATATTGATCACGATGCAGTTTAAGCCATTTTTTAGGATGTATTAAATTACTAAAAAGTATTCAAATTTACTGTAAACTACAATTGTCAGTGAAAAAAGATATAATTCTTGTATAATATGTAACACCATGTAAACATACCTCCTCCATGACCAACTTAGGGGAGGCAACTCTAATACTGATTCCTTTTTCCTCGAGAGCACTGAGCACTTCTGTGTAGTCGAGATTCCTCCTGGACTTAGCTCGAGATAAGGCTCGGCCCTAGAAGAAAATAAAAACTCAGTAGCTTATAATTTATCTTGAGACAAGGCTCGCCCCTAGAAGAAAATAAAAACTCAGTAACTTTTAATTTGTCTTGAGACAAGGCTCGTCCCTAGAAGAAAATAAAAACTCAGTAGCTTATAATTTATCTCAAGACAAGGCACATTTTCTGGTGGAAATTAAACACTCAATCTTTTATCAATTTCAAGACAGTAAATGTATCTCAGGATTAGGCTAAAGCCTAATGAGAAAAAAAATTAGTACCGGGTATATTATCTGTCTAAGGACTAATGACCCCCAGCTCTAAATTTCATAATTTTTTTTAAAGCTTTTAAACATAAATTTTCATAAACAGCTATAGCAACAGCTTCAAATGGAACATAGTATGATGTTTAAAGCGCTGCTTATTTTTTCAGAAAAGAATTTTACATCAGATCATGATATGAAGAAATTTTAACACAGAATAGAAAGAGTAACATTTTATTATTACAAAATAAAATAAACTAGAACTGTCCAATAGGGACAAATACCCCCCGCTGGGTTTTTCAGAGAAGGTGCCATTTCAAAAATACTTAATGGATCTTGAGGTGTTCACTATTTACTTATAAAAATTTACAGTAAAATATAAGTGCTCATTATGTTTTTTAATGAGTGAAACAAAAGTGCAACCAAATGAAACATCAATAACTAATACATAACATTTTTTTTATTTCTGCATTAAAGAAATATATTGCAATTATGTGTCATGACACTCTGCAAACTAATTGTTGAAAAAAAAATCATTATACAAAATCAAATTAATCTTGATATATCAAATTCATTTTGAAAATAAAAAGCTGGTCATCCAGTAATGAAGTGCTTTGACAGACAATAAATTACAATTAAGAGAATAAGAGAAGAGAGATCTTTAATTCTTGTGCCTTATTCCCTGGAGATTTGATAACACACACACGCTTGATAAGAGATATGCCTTAACAACCTCCAACACCAAACTCATTAATTTATCTTTAACTGGATGCATGTCCAGTCATTATTCCCAAGAGACAAATGAATTTACATTATCTTCTATTTTATGTAAAAACTGTTTTAAACACTTGATGATGTTTCTTTTTTTTAGTTTTAATGAGTTGTTTTAAGCTGTACTAGTTCACATTTTTGTACAGATATTCTAGATTCTATCTCTCAAACCTTATAAATGAGCCCAAAATGAACAAGTCAATTTAAATAAAAAGTAAAACCTGTAAAATGCAGAAAAATAAACAAATAAAGTTGAAAATTCCAGGTGCACACCTTCATATGGTGAATAATAAGTGTGCAAATTTTCAGATAAATCCTTGCAATAGTTTGTGAGAAACGGTCTGCACAAGACCACAAAATAAAAATGAAAAAACACCTGTAAAATTCAAAATAATCATCCAATCAAGATGAAAATAGCAAGTGCACACCTTCATACATGTATGGTGAATAATATGTGTATAAATTTTCAGACAAATCCTTCCAATAGTTTTTGAGAAATTGTCCGGACAAAATCTCGTCTACAGACAGACAGACAGACGGACAGACGGACATGGTGATTCCAATATACCCCCCCCGAAACTTCGTTTGCGGGGGGTATAAAAATACGAGTTGTATATGAAAATAATATTTAAATGTAGTATCATTCATGTACCTATTAAAATCATATAAGAAAAACATAATAAAGGGCTGCCTCAGAATATCACAATGTTGCATGTAGTTTTAAGAAAAAAATATATCTGCAAGGAGGAGTTATCTTTCTTCCATATATTATTTTTCGTTGGAATAAGTTAATACTTATAAAAATACTGTATTTGGTACTTGATTAAACTATTTATAAAAGAGTCCTTAAAAAGATACAACTTATTTAATTAATGAGGCTTTGAAACTGGATTTGAATGTTTTTATTTTTTTGTTAAATATAAAAAACAATTTGAAAAATGTATGCAAAATGTATGCAAAAGATATAGAATATTTCTATTGCATTGTTAGATTTGATTGAATTGACTACTCAGATGTCTCAATAAGGAAACTTTGATAATGGCCAAATCTTACCCAGAACAGAACTTGATCTAGATATTCTTATGATAAATCTGTATACTACATTTCATTTCAATATGCGCAACCTTTGCAAAGAAAATGAACGGAAACTGCAAATAACTGGAATTTTAAGTTCAAGGGGCATAACTCTGTAAAAAATGGCTCTATAGTACCCTTAATATAACTTGATATTGATATATTTCTTTCAATATGAAAAAGAATGGAATCTGATTGATTGATTGATTGATTGATTGATTGTTAATTGTTTAACATCCCTCTTGAGAATTTTGCACTCATATGGAGACGCACCACTTGCCGGTGGAGAGCTGCAAATTTTGTCCTCTACTCAGTACTCAGGGTCATTGAGCAGGGAGGGATCTTTTTCATGCCAGCACCTACTGTGACACGGGACCTCGGTTTATACAGTCTCATACGAAGGATCGGTCTCCATGTCCCATAGTTGGATTCCAACCCACGATGTAAGGATTGACCCCTTACTTTGCGACTCTTGAGCAGACGCTCTAACCACTGCGCCATGCAAGAATCTGATCGTGGACCAACAGATTGACCAACTGACAGACAGCAGCAAAGCAATATGCCCTCTCTTCTTCAAAGGGGGCATAAAATATACACACTGAATTAGATAAACAAACTTACAGCTCCATGACATGTGGTACCATAGGTTTCTTCCATTCCCTGCTGAGTACCTGTCAATACATAGCTACAGGTTCCCATGGTTCCTCCAATCAGAACTGGCTGTCCTGTCAGCTGATCACAGAAAAAATAGTTACTTACACTGCCTTAGGTATATTGGAATTTTTGTTAATTATGATAAAACTATAAGCATAAATGTTTTTGCACAAAAATTTCTATATTAATTATTTTTTTTACGCTTTGTCAATTAAATAAGATTTTCTGCAAAATCATAAAGGAGTTACTGCACTTCTATTCGCAAATATTGGCACTCGTTGGCTGTACAGAATGCACTTGCAAGCTCATGCATTTTTACAGCTGATGAGTGCTGAATTCACCAATACAAGTTCAATGATCCTTTAATATTGTCTGATCAAATGTTTAACATTCATTAATTGGATTTTTATATCTGGTCATCATTTTACCTGGTAGTCTACTGGAATGAGGGGGTGGTGAGGAGGGAAGGCTCGTGTGGAACCTTTCCTATGGACCAGTAAGGTCCTCTGTTTGCCATCTACGAAATGCTCCTCCACTTTGGCGATGTTGTGTGATACATCATAAATCATGAACATGTCCAGGTCATCTGGGGTACTATCAAACATCTTAGCAAAGGCCTGCACATAAAATCAAAGAACCAGATATTTATGATTTAGAGTAACTCCTTTCATTCCTTTTAATGACCATTTACTCCAACTCACAATTTCTGCGAAATCTGATTCATGAAAGTTTTCAACTTTATATTCTATCCAAACTAATTATTCTCTGTATTGTTTAATTGTACCTGTCGGCAGAGGAAGGTCATGCTTGAACGATTCACCCATGCATAGTTGGCAGCTGCAGCCATTCCCTTAAGGTAGTCTTGACCTTCAGGGGAGTTAATTCTGGCACAGGCTAACTGTCGGTCATTTACATTAATGTTGTCACGCTTCATAGCTTTTTCCATGGCAACCAGCGAGTCTGAAATAAAAGAAAAAATTTATATCTACCACTCTTCATTACAAAAACCATTTATATATTAATAAATATTAGATATGTAACACACACACAGAAGCAATATCATTTAATCAATATCATTTTTAATAAAATGCTAATTAACTTTTTTTATAAACATTAAAATAACTGGTGATATCATAACCAGCAAAGAGAATCTGTGCTTTAAGGCAATCTGTTTAAAATTAGATATTGAATCAACTCTAAAATTCTGATAGTTGTGAATTTCTGAATGGATTAACACCCTGATTTTAATGAGATGGTTGGTATACCTGTCGCCACCTGGTGGCCTAGCCCGCGACTCCCACAGTGAATCATCACACACACCTGGCCCTTGGACTCAATCCCCATCTTCTTAGCGGCAAACTTATTATAGATCTCATCCACCACCTGTATCTCAGCGTAGTGGTTACCTGCCCCTAGCGTTCCCAACTACAACAGGTAAGACATGTATTGTAAATTAAAATCACTGTACACATCCACAATAAGAAAAATCAAGAATCAAAACTAGAAGTTTTTTATTGCAAAACTTTGGGTAGGCTTGCACCTATCTGTACTTTTCCTCATGTTGTTTTAAGTTTGCTCTATTGTGACAGAATCATATTACGTCATTGTTACTTTATGCTTCTAGATAGTAAAATTATTAGGGAAGGCAACCCCTGACTGGTTAATTGACTTATCAGTTAGTAAGGTTGTAGCTGGTTATATTAAAATTTTCATAACAAGAGGCAGTAATTAAATGTCCTTTTTATGATTTTGTTCTTATTTTTAAATAACTTGACCAGAAAGTAAATATTTCTGATTTTCATACTTTCGTTTTTTAAAAGAAACTGTTTTGTATGCCACAATTCATTAGGATATTACAAACAAGCCCTATTCATGCAATTTATGAGTTACTCAGTCAAAAAAAGAGACTAAACAGATGCCAAATTTACCTGATTTTCATTCCTTATTATTTAATAATACAATATTTTAATAACAAAAACCTGTGGGAGCCACCTTTTCTTTGTCCTACTTCTATTATATACATGTAGTACAATATTTTGTCAAAGACCTGTAGGACCC
>PRKT01000167.1:761046-854014 GCA_003671525.1 Saccostrea glomerata | reverse complement strand
CCCCTTCTCTTGGTCCTTTGAAGTATCTGCTTGTAACTTTTACAAAATACAATATTTTGATACAGACCTGTGGGAGGCCCCTTTTCTTGGCCCTGCTGCTATTATCAAGTACAATATTTTGATACAGAACTGTTGGATCCCCATTTTTTGGCCCTGCTGCTTTTATTAGATACATACCTGTAGAAGTTCCCTTTTCTTGGCCCTGCTGCTATATATTATTTAGATACAAACCTGTGGGAGGCCCCTTTTCTTGGCCCTGCTGCTATATATTATTTAGATACAAACCTGTGGGAGGCCCCTTTTCTTGGCCCTGCTGCAATACATTTGTACATTATTTTGATACAGACCTGTGGGAGGCCCATTTTCTTGGCCCTGATGCTATATTTTTTTATACAAACCTGTGGGAGGCCCCTTTTCTTGGCCCTGCTGCTATATTTTTTTATACAAACCTATGGGAGCCCCCTTTTCTTGGCCCTGCTGCTATACATCATTTAGATACAGACCTGTGGGAGGCCTCTTTTCTTGGCCCTGCTGCTATATATAATTTAGATACAAACCTGTGGGAGGCCCCTTTTCTTGGCCCTGCTGCTATATATTGTTTAGATACAAATCTGTGGGAGGCCCCTTTTCTTGGCCCTGCTGCTATATATTATTGAGATACAGACCTGTGGGAGGCCCCTTTTCTTTGCCATGCTGCTATTATTTAGATACAGACCTGTGGGAGTCCCCTTTTTTGGCCCTGTTGCTATCATTTAGATACAGACTTGTTGGAGACCCCTTTTCTTGGCACTGCTGCTATATATTATTTTGATACAGACCTGTGGGAGGCCTCTTTTCTTGGCCCTGCTGCTATACATTATTTAGATAGATCTGTAGGAGGCCACTTTTCTTGGCCCTACAGCTGCTATTATTCAGATACAGACCTGTGGGAGGCCCCTTTTCTTGGCCCTGCTGCTGACTTTGGAGGGATCAGCCTGTAACATCCTCCCGTACTCTTCACAGTGTTCTTTGTCCTCTGCCCAGGCATACCCTGTAAAAATAATATAGACAATATAAACTGTACAACACCAACGTAATCCATTCCACTGTGAATTCTGACATTTATCCTTATCCCCATTTTACTATTTTCCTACACTATATGTAGTTCTAAATAAAAATCTAATATCAGACTTATCTAGTTTTACCAAAGTTTATACTTTGGTGTAAGTGTAAATTAGTCTAAAACATTGTCCATTATAGAAAACAACAACATATAAATTTGAAAAATATTAATTCCTTAAGGGATTTACTTTTTACATTAGCACTTATGTATAATTACTTTTGTCACCAAGACAGAAATACCTTGACCTAATTAAATGATGTAAATAAATAATACAGACCTTCCCTGAGTGACCAGTCCATTCCCATTTCCAAGGCCTCTTCTAAGTTCCTGAAAATCCATTACAAATTTAGAATTGGAGAGTATTACATGTAAATACATAAACAAGAAGAATATTATTATTATTATGCATGTAAAACATATCCAAAATTGAAGATTTTTTTTTCAATAAGACAACTTAAAACTCATATTTGGAGTGAATTTAAATATTTGGAGTGAATTTAAAATTAAGTTCTGTTTTTCACAGTCACGTAATTAGTTGATAGAAAATCAAATTGCAGGATATAATTGAATAGCTAGCCAAGTCATTCATGTTTTACCTGGGTTTTTAACAATTTATATGCTTTTATTTAAATCTAATATATTATGAACCTTATAGATCAAATTTTTATGTCTCAAAATTATTAGGTGCAAATGAAAATGACACTCTCAAATCAACTTTTAGAAAAGTCAACTCCCTTTGGAAAATAGAACACATCGTAGGATTCCCATTTATCATAATATGGCAAATTCTCTTGTCTAGACTGCATTTAGGGAACTGCAGTTCATCAAAATCTCATGATAGATAATTTCTTGTATATTCATGATATTTGTGACTTTATTTGACTGGTGACAAATCTACATCCACGACAAACCAGCCTAATGATATCATTATAAATCCCCCTGGTTAACTCTTTGCTGTTTATGTTTCCACTCTTTGCTGTACATGTCTCCTAAGCAAAGCCTCTCTAATTACTTCCTGTATGATATTTTATCAGGGCTGCTCATAACTCTATGAAGTCTGAACATTGATTTTTGCTATTGCCTCTCTTTGACTTGTAATGAGTTAATTTGTTAATAAGAAGAATCTGGTAGATATATATATCAAATTCAAGCATAATTATAAACTGGACATAAAATATATGGATTTTCTCACTGTCAATACACCAGTGGTCTTGTCTTTAAGTCAACACCAGGTGTTGAGAAAAGACAAGATGATAAGGGGTATCCAATGACAGATTTTTCTCAATATTCTCTGTATACATTTCAAATGAAAACTAATTGTTTCAACATTGCATTTCCCTTGAGCTCCTGACAGACCATTAGACCATATACTGTGAAATCACTCATTTTTGTTGGGGGGTTAATTTTTGTTGTTCTCAAGGCATATAAAGATCAAATAAAATTTTGTATATGGGTACATTTATACCAATTAACATTCTTAAACCACGAAATCAAGTCCCCACAAACCAATAATTTTTCTTCATACCTTGAAAATTTGACCCAACTAAAATATGTGATTTCACAGTATTATGATTCTTCTTACTGGGCAGTCATTGGTATGATTCCTTTGGAGCCGACACCCACTGGGATGTGATCAAACATACACTGGGCCAGCTGTTCTTTCACAGGAGCCACATCTTTCTCGTACAGATTGGTACGTAGTAGACGGACCCCGCAGTTAATGTCGAACCCCACCCCTCCAGGGGAGACCACAGACTCCGGGTTTCCCATGTCAAAGGCAGCCATGTTTCCTATAAAGAAATAATAGCCATGTATTGCTTGAACAGATCTAGGGGAGGAGGTGAGAGACCTGTCCCCATGATCATGAAACATCTTAAGCTTAAGTCAAAATCTCTTTTTGCTAATAAAATGTTGTAGAAGTCAAGCAGACCAAAATTCAAATATTTTTCAATCTTGCTTCTCAGAAAAATTGTTATCTGCAAATTTGAAAATAAATTCCATATTTCATAAACATTTTATAGAAAATTGAAAAGGACAAGTGCACTTAAGCAATACTTAATGGGCCCTTTTTATGTGCCATTTTACTTTAGAATATATAACCAAATCGTTCTCTTTTGGAAATAGTTATATACTAGTGTATATTTCTAATTAAAAAGCACGATAATCATCACCCAAATCAGCATGGATTTGAAACAATTGACTATTTTTAAATGCCTATATGGACACCCTAAAAAATCCGGAAAAGTCGTACCAAACCTTCTTTTAGTTTCGTTTATGTAAATCTTGAACAATCTGATGGTGGATCATAGTCGGGCGCGTTTGTGGAATGTAACTTTTTTGTGCTATATCTGTTTTAAAAAATTGAAAGAAGTTGTGTAGTTGCCTGTAGCCATAATAATCAAACTAAGAAATCGGTACTCTTGCATTTGAAAAAATATATACAATAAAATGAATTTAAAATCTAAAAGGAGTGTTTATTTGGCTTTCAATACCTGTTTCATTGTATTGCATAAATGTTCAAATATCTGACACTTTCATGAGTGGCGCTAAACTCTCTTTACCTGGTACCGTAATCTTAAATATAGATACATAGAAATATTTTTAAGCGGCGCGACTTTGACAAAATGATAAAAAACCTGCCGATGTTTTACAGTGAGCACCTTTGAGGAATGTTTACCTGGGTAGAACTCACGTGACTATCAGTATTTTAAATAATTTATTCCACAAGTGGGTTCATCTTGGGTCATACAGGTAAATACCTCTCACTTGCTATAGGAAAAACATTGTACTTTTTGTACATTTTTAATATTTTAACTACCAGCCTAATCGTGTACAAATTTCCTACTTTCACACAAGTTTTATAAATGTATTATGCGTTTTTTGTCATTCGCACAAGTTTGTACAAAGTTAGGCTCATAGTAAACAAAAGCTTTGAAATGAATGACCGTTCTTGATTTACTATAGAAAATCACAAATGTCGGTTGACCCCTGCCGCATTCTATGGTTTTGTTCTTTGTATATACGTGAATTTCAGCGGTAAAATTTGTTGAATCTTACGGTTTAGATATCAATTAATGATTTGGGATGAAAAATTTTGCTAAATTTGAATGTTTATTTTTTCACATTTTACTGGGGCCCATAAGTGCACTCGTTCTTTGACCTAAGTCTAAGTTTTTTTCATGATCCTGGAGCCAGAACAACCACAGCTGCCTTCCAAGATTTTCAGAGCAATTTAATTTATGCAAAAAATAAATTTTCTGCAAATCAAATGTGTAATAAAAATTAGTGGGCATTCTGTCTCATGCACTTTAATTCAAGATTAAGCTTTATAATAATTATGATTTGTGAATTTAAAAAAATTTGTTCAGCCTAAAACAAAATATAAGTTACCATGATTACGAACAGCAGAATTTGATTAAAGGCACTTTTATATAAAATACTTATTTGAAATCAATTATATGACTTGATCTAATTCTAATTTTAATGGTAAATATCAACCAACTATTCAGCATAATGACATAATTTTTTTCTTTCAATAAAGTAGATCTTTTAAAATCTTATAGTCTTTTGATTGCTATGCCGTGTTCTTTGTAGCTGCATGTTGCCAAATGATTCAAGTGTATCTGACGATTCTGTGATGAGGGTTAAAATTTCATTCACTTACAATACCTATAGTTTTCACAAGTTTTCCCTGCCGGATGTGAATACCTAATTAGGAGGCATGTCAACAACAAACTTCAAAGAGGCATCCATACTTTCATCTTCAATATCACGCTCACCGCATTAAAATCAAATCAATACTAGTAAAAGTTGAATTGCTTCTTCACAAGGGAGATGAGATTTATTTAGAAAAACCAACTGACAAACCCCCCAGAGAAAAAAGTAATGTTTTTTTTTTCAGATTTATCAGCTTACAATCTAAGTGCCCTCTATACTACTGCAATATGTCTTGATAATTGAATTAACTTCAATAGACAAACAAGCTCTTGAGTCAGCAATAAGAAGACCAATTTTGGGTTTCCTTAATTTGTCTTTTTCCTCTTCAAGACTGTATTAACATTGATTTCATATTTTACTATTATTCTGATGAGAAAAGCTTTTTTAACCTTTTCTTCAAAAATGTTTGAATTGTGCCTGAAATGGTCATTCTAAAACATCTCTTCTTTTTTTTTCAAGTAAATGAACTAGAAAATCCACTATCTTTTTTTCTTTCTTAAATTTTCTTGAATCATCATGATCATGATGGAATCTGTTTAAATCATGTGATTTAAAACTACTTGTAATACGACCAATTTCTCTAACATGTCTAAACATCCTAAAAGAAAACATCAATTCCTAAAATTTTATTAAGGCCTCTCTCCATCTATTTTTAATTTTCATTTAATAAATTAATAACTGGAAAGCCTAATACTTTAAAAATCTCTTTTTTTTTTTTTGGTATTCTTTTTGTTGTTTTGTTTTCTTGTATTAAAAAAAGGAATCTAAATTGCAATGATTGCTTAACAAAGACTAATTAATATAGAAATAATCTGCCAGTAACACCATCTTACCTATCGCAAATCCATAACCAGAATGAACATCAGGCAGCCCTATAGACTTCTGTAAAACGAAAAATATCTTAAAGTTCTGTTAAATGATATACATCACGTACAAATTTTTTGTTTTTATGGGGCACCATTTACTGGACCTATGGTAACGGTATCCAAAAAAAATAATTCAATCTGTTAAATAGAGTTACCATGATAGTATCTTACCCCAACAATTCCAGGAAGAGAAGCCACATTTGCGATCTGTTTCATTCCCGGCAGAAATCCACCATACCCCTGGCTTCGACAGGACTGTTTTAGTTCATCAAACATCAATTTTTCCAAAGTTTCATTTGTATAAAAAATGCCTTCTACCTACACAAAAAGAGATAAAAGTAGATTGATCAGAGACCTCAGAGGAGCTAACAAAATACCAAGGCATGTATTTGTCCAGCTCAGAATTGTATTTGAACTCCATTTTAACTATAACACATAGTGAGCTGTAAAACTTCTGAAAGGTCTGGTCAGGGAATATAAATCAAAACCTTTGGTTATAATTTTAACTCATATGATTCAGTAAAACCTTTGGTTATATTTTCAACTCATATGATTCAGTAAAATATAGTGGTTTGTACATATTTTAATGTTTATTGATGTATCATTCATACAGACCTGCTATTAAGTATTTATGACAACTGGTGGACAAATGTAAAGCATTACTTAACTGTTAACATACATGCCAACTTTTGAGAATTTTGTTGGGGGAGATTGTGCGTAACGACACTTTTTGAAGTTCCTAATTCGCGGCGTTTTGTCGTGAAATAACCTTTTGTAGGTTGTTTTTTCTAAATTATCAAACTACTACCTTAATTATATCATATATTATTACTGCTTCAAAAAGTGTTTTCTTCTCTTCAACAAAAGCACAAATACAATATTAATTGAAATTTTAAAAAAGACAATTTTATTCAAAATTATTTAATATGTTAATATTAAGATAAATTTACCCCCTGTCTTAAAGAAAGTGACACACAAAGTTAACATATTATTACATAAATAGGGATGTTAAACTGAATTACAAATAAGCTGAACTGTTCATTGTCTGTTGGTAAATTACAAAGTTTATAAGGCTACTGTTATACAAAATATTGTTATATCATTTTTCCTTAATCAGAGGGAATATTAAGTAACTTTTTCAATCAAAGTCTGCAAAAGGCATGGTCTTTTCCTTTTTTTTTTCTTAATCACTCTGGGCAGTCCAAATGGTTTTTACTTGCAGGCACATTTTTTTCCATGTTGGATTTTGGTAGTGTCTTTCCCATGAAGTAGATTATAATTTAATGAGGAATGCCACATTCCCAAACTGGAACAACTTTTATAAACGGTTGATATGTATATTGTCTATAAGTTTGCTGTAAAGTGTGAACTCGCACAAGTTTGTCAGTTTGTATCCAGCGTCGTGTGTATTTCTAAAATTTCCACATCTGGCATAATTATATCGGTTAAAATAGTACACTGTTAATGAGGTCCAGGAGCAATTAAAACCTCTGTAATGACTGGTAGCACAGTTGACACCTTGTTGATTACCTGTTATCAACGGCAATAAACAGATATCCTACTGATAAACATTGAAACACAGCCATGTTTTCTGCACACGGAAAAACTGTATTATTCAAAGCGAATCGGTAAAAAATCCGGATTTTCGAAATATCGGTAGAAATGGGAGAAAAAAAATTAATCGGTAGACAAGCGGTAGACAGGGTTAAAAATCGGTAGACTCCCGAAAAAATCGGGAAAGTTGGCATGTATGTGTTAATGATCTCTTTTTGGAGCTTTAGGACAGGTAAAACTGGTGGACAAATGTAAAGCATTACTTAACTGTAAACAGTATAAATTTGGTTTTACAACTTCATAATATATTCATATCCTGGTGGGGGGTGGGGAGGGGGAGGAAGTATATACATGTAATAATAAAAACCAATTTTTGATAATTAATTAAATAACTATTTGTACAACTGGGAAAAGTCTTTGTTATTTATTTATTTAATGATTGATACATCTAATTTATAACTTGACTATTTGTCTATTTTCAGCCACAAAAAGTATTTTAACAAACTAGGTTTGTAATACACTGTTTGTTGTACAAATAGAAAGTTTCATTTAATGCAAACTGTATATTCATCTCATTTTCTTACATTCATGTTATCCACAAAGCCTTTCTTTATTCTCCAACAACAATTTCCAATTTTCTCCAAATACTTCAGCTCATCGTTGTACGTTCTCACAACCATTTTGACAACTTATATCTGAAAAATGGAGTCGTCTTGTTTATTATCTTATATAAAAAATTCAATTTCCTTTGTGTTGTACAGGAAAAAGGATAAAAACAATACTCACTAGTAACAACCCGCTCTGATGTGAATATCATGTTAATACACAACATGCACAAGTTTCAAGATTGTCACTCTTCTACGATAGAAGTGCAAAAGGTATCCATTTCAGCATGGAAGTGGAACAAGAACACCTCCATAAACGACGTTTGTGGAGGTAAACGCAAACGTCTGGATGATGCAGACTACTTGGGCCTTTCCATCATGTTCATAGAAAAAAACTTAGTTTTCACAGAAAACTAAGTTTTTCTTTAAACACTGTTAAAAGGCCCGAGGTATTCTGGATGAGGTTGTTATAATTAGTGTGTACAAATGTGCATAAATAATTGCACAATGTTGATGGCTTTTAAAATTCATTAAATTATGTAAAAAGATAATCTGACATGTTAAGCAATGATGCATTTGATGACTTTAAAAAGCTCAACCATGTATTTTTACAAATCTACTTGATACTGGAAAAGAAAAGAACTGTCATTTTCATGCCACAGTAAAAAAAATATGATAAATTTCAAGCAACTGCAATGAGCAGTTGCTGAGAAACTGTGACGAAAATTTGTATGTAAGGTACTGGCAGATGCCTACAGGGCTCTCACACCACTTTTTGGGACTGGGGCCGTTCAAATTGGGATAATTATCGTCATTTTGGGAAAAGTTGGATAATAACCAAAATTCATTAAATAAAATCCTCAAATTTCGCTTTTCTAGCATTTTGTCATCAATTTAACTCTGGTTTTGAATAAACAGTTAAATAGAACAAACATGGGTACATAGGCTATTTATAAAAGTACATTAGCTTTGCCATTTCTATCTTTGAATGTTGATATTGCAGTTATATGTCTTTCTGAGTGACAGTCGCTAGTCATATAGTCCCGAATTTCCTCGATCACAAAGTGACATGGACAACTTTGCTTACCAATACAGCGCAAGACTGAACATGCCGAAGCGTGGGTATGTTTCTAGGTGCAGCTTACTAATGCTTAAATGAAATGTCTATTTATGAAAACAAAATGATGTTTTTTGTCAAAACTACATGACAAGATACTCTGCACTCATAGTTAGTACACATTTTTGTAAAAACAATAACCTGGTTCCCCGAACCAGTCTACAAATGCATTTGGCGCGAACTAATAAAATAGTAGTACACATGGTACAGTTTCACTTTCATTTGCAAGTGTGTTTTGTTTGGGTTTTTTTTTACGATAAAGTTTCATGGACTTTTATTTTTTAATTAATAATTTGCTATGGAAATTTGGGAAATTTACACCTTTCTTTTGGGAAAAAAGGTACCTTTTTTGCATTGGGAGCGGGGCCGAATATTGGCTCAAGATTTAGAGAATTGAGAGCCCTGTGCCTAGATGAATAGGCAGTTGACATAAAATTTAACAAAAATGAATCCTGTTATGTCCATGACATGACCATATGACATGCCCCAACAAAGAATGTGATGAAATTTCAAGCATCTGCGGTGAGTATTAGCCAGGTCCAGTCCAAAGACTATTTCTACCTTAATGTAGCTATTAATAGCTACGTTGGCATTTAAACCTACCAAAAGTAGCTATTTTTACCTTCTTTCTGCTTTACTTTGCTTGTGATTTCTATGCAAAATTGATAATATATGAAGTAGTCATTTTTTGGCAAAAATGTTGTCATATCCATCATGCTATTTTTCTTATGAATATACCTTTGTTAAAGCATCTTTTAACTCATGATTATAAGATAGTGAATATTTTCCCCCATATATTTCTTGCATGCTTGTTTAAAATTGGTTGCCCAAAGCAGGGACCTATATATTAATATATATAGTATATAAGTCCCTGCCCAAAGAGGTAAATTCAATACTTTGCCCTACAAGATGGCGGCTAAGGGGAATAACTCCTAGGCAAAATATGTCACAGGAAAAGGGTCTATTAGCTGAAAAAACTGGGACGTAAATTTGTAACGTAATGTTACAAGAAATTGAAGGATAGACAGACACACAAGGATAGAACAGTATGCCGCCCCCCTCTCCTTCGGAGCCGGAATATAAGTATACACTGTAGTATTTGTAGTATTATCATCGAGGAATTTCGAACTGATCCTAATCGTCAACTCAGCATTTTTTAAGAAACATTTACAGGTTTAACATAAACAAAGACTTGTCACTCAGTTCATTGATTCTGTGATAAAATTATGTTCATCAAAAATTTATCTTAGAATTTAAATTTTCATTAATAATTTGCAATATTTATCAAAATCATGTTTCAATATTTACCTTTTTTTTACGCAATTTCGTGTTACATTCACTTTTGTATCTCCTCAACCTGAAGAGCTCCACTAGGTAATGCTAACTTGAACGCAAAATGTTTCGTTAATAAATAATTTCGACCAAAAGTAAAAATAAACCTGTTGAGTTTGAAAAGCAGAAACATAATTTTCATTGAATTTTATGTATATTAATTTCTGGTATAATATTGAACAACTAAATGTAAATGCGTCGGAACGGGACAAAGTGTGCATAACTTTGAGATTTAATGTTTCAAAATATTCTGTTTGGACTATATTACCGTAGTAGCAAAGCGTATAGCATAAAACACTGTAAAATGTCAACAGATTTTCGTCTTTCATTTAGGACACGACGAAATCACGGAATTGATGACGATAATCCCATCAATTTGACATATATTATACCGACTTTGATAACTCAAATATATGGCTTCCTAAGTAATCTTGTAGCGGTAATAACTCAGATAATCGTAAATTTGATGAGATGTGAACATTTTCTTTACCATAGAATTACAAAACTTATCGATTATGCCAGGACAAGCAAGGATTTTGTTAAGGTTTTTATTACCCAGTTAATTGGGCATGATAAGAAGCCTTATCCATTATTATCAAGAGGGAAGAAGACTGAACATGCTGGGAATCGCTCACTTCTGGGTCTGATAATTTGCTGTCTCTTGGTCCAAAAATTGATAATAATAGGTGCGTCGACTGAAGTCAATTGACCCTTCAGTGTGCTGTTTTTACCGCTCAAAGAGCTGTATTTTCAAACTCACGGAGACCATCGTTAAACAACAAATATCGCTGTCAAACATGTCTTCTTTTTTTGTACTATATAAAAAAGACAAGAAAAAAAAAACCAGACAAATTACAAGCAAATTCAAATAATAAATTGTGGTCCCCCGCTTTCAGTGTCTTTGTGGATGAGATGTAATTTCTATGGCATATAAACAGGCACCTGACGTTAATTATTTTTCTAATAATGAAAAAAAAATTATACCCCTTAACTTTATTAGTAACTGTAACGTGTTGGACCTGAGCGGTCAGTAGGTCCGTACTCGGATTACCGAGTTTGACTGGGGGTATGATTAATGCAATATATACAGATAATACGACACTTGCCTAGTGTCTCTAAATCAAGTGACCTAACCGCCTATATATACAATGATACTGGCACTTGCCTGGTGCCTTGTGACAGTTGCCTGAATGAACAATAACTAAACAAGTCAACAGACACCTGCCTGGCGTCTCCTGACAACGGATCTTCTATGTTGACACCTGCCTGGCGTCTCCTGACAACTGATCTTCTATGTTGACACCTGCCTGGTGTCTTCTGCAAACCAGTTGGTAACTACACTATACAGCCAAGTGGCTCTAATACAATACAACTTTGCTATCCTTGCCACAGGGTACACTTTTTTCTACCCTCTAACACACTTCAAATATCTTAGTCAGCGACTAATTCAATTGTTGCCCACACACAATTGTAATCAGCTAATTAACCAAGGTAAGTATTACAAGGCAAGAAGCACCTTCCAAGTTGCATATATACCAAATTGTAGACGCCAAGTGGTAGATGTATTAGAATGAAGACACAGACCAGTTGGTTGTACTACCCTTTGTACTCCAACCTGATCAATGTTCATAAGTTTTCAGATATTGTATTAACAAAATACAACAAACTGCCTTTCTTTTGGCAACACAATTATTATTTTCTAACAGAACATAACATCATTTATCAACATTACTTGCATATTTCTTACTATGTCAATTGACCAATTAATTACAATATTTACATTGATTAACTTTACTATATACACAAGTGAAGGGAGGTAACTTCCCCAACCACTTCATAACAATAAAAATTAGGTAAGGGTATATTTTTTTATGTAAAGAAAAATAGATAACGTCAGGTGCCTGTGGGCATATTGTATCAAATATGAACGCCCTTTCATATGTCATTCAAAAGTCATAACCGAAGTTGATTTTTTTTTAATCTATAGGTCTCTCGTGAAGGTCAAGGGGTCAGAAATCATAGTTTGCTCGGAAATATATTGTCACAGGAAATGCACGTATCAAATATGAAAGCCCTGCATGCATCTTCTCATATTATTATGAATAAAAAGTTAAATGGAAAAAGGAAAGTTTTTGAAAATAAGGCCAAACTTCAAGGACAAGGTCACAAGACCGAAAATCATGTTATACAGTATTAAGAAAGGTCCTGTAACAAGCAATTGCACAGGTTTGATATGAAAGTCCTATGTCATCTCATTCAAAAGTCATGAGGAAGGTTAACGTTAAGGTCAATCTTCAAGGTCACGAGGCCATGAAAGTCCTATCTTTTCATATTCAAAAGTTTTAACCAACTTTTAGTCTTTAATTTTTTAAAAGAAGGTCAAAATTCAAGGTCAAGGTCACGGGTTAAAAAAACCATAATGTTTTTAGAAAGGTCTTGTCACAGGCAATAAACAGGTCTAATGTGAAAGCCTTACATACACGTATCTCTTGAGATTTGATTGAGATTTAATTTCCCATCGCTTTTGCGAAAGCGGAGAACAAAAGATGTGTAAGAATTCAAAAACTATTAAATTACATTTAATTTTCAGAGAATAAGCTCCCTGGAGTAGCAAAAAAGGGATTCTTCTGGTCGCGAAGACCGCAACTTCGGATGGGACCATACATGTACATTTAAGTAAACCAAGCAAGTTCCAATATCTCAGTCTAGGTCCTGGCACGAACAAGATCTTCCTATTCAGCTGTCATATATAAGGCTTAGTACAGGTCTAAAAAATGAAGGAGAGAATGAACCAGAAGTCTCTGTCGAGACTTAAGCTTAACTGGTTTGTACTTTTTGTTTTTTTTAGTATCCACAGCAACACCACTCATCTTAATCAAAAACCGATACACAGAATTATGTTCCTTAAAGTAGTCTACTTGTGTACCAAGTTATAAGTTATACTGAAATTAGACCAAAACAGTAGGAGGCCTAGCATTTTGGAAGAATTTCACAGAAATTTCTATTTTAAGTAACAACGTTCATCGAAATCAAAAACGGATATATAAAATTATGTATCTTAGTGTAGTCTACTTGTTTGCCAAGTTATACTGAAATCAGACCAAAACTGTAGGAAACCCAGCATTTTGAAAGAATTTCACAGAAATCTCTATTTTTAGTAACCATGGCAACACCGTTCATCGAAATCATAAACCGATACACAGAACTATGTATCTTAGTGTAATCTACTTGTTTGCCAAATTATATTGAAATCAGACCAAAACTGTAGGAGGAGTAGCATTTTGAAAGAATTTCACAGAAATTTCTACTTTTAGTAACCATGGCAACACCGTTCATCGAAATCATAAACCGATACACAGAACTATGTATCTTAGTGTAGTCTACTTGTGTGCAAAGTTTTTATTGAAATCAGACCAAAACTGTAGGAGGAGTAGCATTTTGAAAGAATTTCACAAAAATTTCTATTTTTAGTAACCACGGCAACACCGTACATCGAAATCAAAAACCGATACACAGAACTATGTATCTTAGTGTAGTCTACTTGTGTGCCAAGTTATATTGAAATCAGACCAAAACTGTAGGAGGAGTAGAATTTTGAAAAAATTGTTTACAGACAGACAGACAGACAGCTAGACAGAAGCACGGACACCGGACGCATTACTATCGCATAAGCTCTTCTGGTCTCTGACCAGTAGAGCTAAAAATTGAAAATTTTATTAAACCTTTATTAACTAAACCTCAATCAATATGACGTTCGTCTTAAAATTCATTCAGCAATACTCTTTAAAACAAGATGTGTTTGTGAAATACTGATGCCCCCGTAAACGGCGACAGCTTATGGCGAACAGCCGAGGTTAAACTCAAACGTCAAGGTCAACAATTCAAAACTGTTATTATTCAAAAAGAGGTCTTGTCAAACGGAATATACTAGTAAAATATGAAAGTCCTACATGTAGTACTAACGGATATGGTAGTAACGAATCTTTTATAACGGGCGCATAAAATTTTAAAATTTATACTCGGATCTCATCTATTGTCGTAAGTCAAGATCGAATTTTGCGACATAATGAATAAGTTCTTTTCGGCACTCATGTTGAATTTGATGAAACAATTATTATAGATGCATCCCATATAATATAAATATGATTAAAAATGCATGAGCATGAAAAATGTAGAAAAAAATTATAAGTACGAATAGGTTAAAAAAAACAGTTTTTCATATACATGCAACACAATTTAAGGGTGTTCTCACCCATGCGTGTTTCACTTCCGCATTGTAACGGTGCTGACGTCCTTAGTGGAACTACCATTTTTGTATAGATAGGATTTGTAAAATCCGTGTGTTATACACGTTTCTCAACCTATGCATCACAGTTAGTAAAAAATTTATTATTCAAGCACATGTAATTTTGTAACAAACTATTTTAAACTTATATATGCATTGCATTTTCAACAAAACCTAAAAACTAACAATTTAAGTGAATACAGATGTGCTTTACTTTTATATTACATGTAACAATGCTGTTCAAAGTGAAGTGGTTTGCTTCTATAACAATGTCGTCCCATTAATCAATGGGAGATTTGTTCATTTACTTTTAATTAATCAATATTTCTGTCAGGACCACCTTTCCCTGCTGTTACACTGTCAATACGGTTCCTGAAGGAAAACTTGTAATCAGCCTCTAATTGTTATTATTCCAACGTCCACGGATAGATAAATTGTAATTAATGTACTTTATAATTTATCTTTGGATATGACCACCATGTGGCAAAAAATCATAAAAAATATGCTGTTTATCGCATGCAAGGCTATTTAGGCCTCTTTAAGGACATATGCAACGTACCTTACCGACTGATAATATTTCTAGATATTCTTAGATAAATATTTTAGTGTCATCAGATGTTCATAGAAAAATGAATCAGCATGCATTACCAGGGTTTTTGGAAGATATCAACTGATGAACATTCTTGGATGATTCAAAGAAAAATATATTTAAATTACTAAACATATACTCTACACGTTTCTTTTACCAAGAATTGTTTAAGAAGAAGTGTTCAACACCATATATAGACATTAGAATATAGCACACACTACCTTAAGGAATTGGAACTCTTCAACTTGATGAAAAAAGACGAAACAGTTCAAACTACGTTGCAAATGTCCTTAACGGAATTTTTCAATTAATTGGGTTTTGGGTTATAGGTGAAAGATTGATTGTAAATTGTTTAACGTTATTCTCGAGAATTTTTCACTCACATGGAGACGCCACCACTTGCCGGTGGAGAGCTGCAAATTTTGTCCTATACTCGGCACTTAGGGCCATTGAGCAGGATCGGGGGATCTTTTTCGTGCCAGCATACTGTGACACGGGACCTCGGTTTATACGGTCTCATCCGATGGACCGGTCTCCATGTCCCACAGTGGGATTCGAACCCGCGATGTAAGGATCAACTCCTTACTTCGCGACTCTAGAGCAGACGCTCTAACCACTGCGCCACGCGGGCGACTTTAGTAGAAAGATACATGTACACTGTGTATAATTTTTTTTTTACAAGGTATGTTTGCCAGTTCACACTGGAAATCACTTTAAGGTAATTCCACCCTCCTGTGATGTCATATCGGTAGGTTTATGCAAAAACTGTTTTTAAATTAAATTCATACCAGTAGAACCATATATTTTAGAAGAATGATTTTCCATAGATGTTATGATTAATATTGTTAATTAAAAGAAATTTTAAAAATGCATATTCCTTTATTTAATCATTTATTCAATCTTTAAAAAATGTTGACAAGGGCAATAACCCCTGCTCAGGTAGCTTCATTCAGGCATTTTCTTAATTGTACTTCTAATGTAAAATAGTTTCTCTGATATTCACAATACAAAAGTATCTTACAAGAAGCAAGTATTTAGGAACTTTCAGCATCATAATTATGCATTTGATTCAGTTTTTACATTATATTTATATGAAACTGTTTACAAAATATGTACGATCTTTTATGTTGACTTATGCTTCTGTTTATTTACGCCCCTCATCTTAAATAATATGGCGACCTATACATTTTTGGTAATAATTGGTAAATTTAAACTTAATTAAATGAAAATAAATTCAATTTTTGTAATTTTAACCATTAAAATTGTAAGGTTGGAAAGACCTTAAGTCACAATCCAGTTAAAATAATTACCCTGTTCTTTGAATTCGGTCCGTTTTTTAGCTCACCTGAGCAAAAGGCTTAAATGAGCTTTTCTGATCACATTTTGTCCGTCGTCGATCCGTCTAGCTGTTTTCCGTCCGTCCGTATGTCTGTCCGTCTGTAAACTTTTCACATTTTCGACTTCTTTTCAAGAACCACTGGGCAGATTTTGACCAAACTTAGTACAAAACATCCTTGGGTGAAGGGGAATTTAAAGTGTTAAAATGAAGGGTCAAGTCCCCTCACAAGGGGAGATAACCAAGAAAATACAAAAAAGGTAAGGTCATTAAAAATCTTCTTCTCAAGAACCACTGGGCTAGAAAAGTTTAAACTTATGTGGAAGCATCCTGGGGAAGTGTAGATTCTAAATTGTTCAAATCATGACCCCGGGTTAGGGCGGGGCCACAATAGGGAATCAAAGTTTTACATAGAAATATACATGTATAGGCAAATCTTTGAAAATCTTCTTCTCAAGAACCACAGGGCCAGAAAAGCTGAAACTTCTGTGGAAGCATCCTTGGGTAGTGTAGATTCTAAATTGTCCAAATCATGACCCACGGGGTAGGGCGGGGCAACAATAGGGAATCAAAGTTTTACATACTTGTAGAAATATATAGGAAAAATCTTTGAAAATCTTCTTCTCAAGAACCACAGTGCCAGAAAAGCTGGAACTTCTGTGGAAGCATCCTGGGATAATGTAGATTTTAAATTGTCCAAATTATGACCCGTGGGGTAGGTTAGGGTTACAGTAGGTATTAAAAGGGGGAAATCTGGTAAAGAACATCATGGTCAAAGCTTCTCAGGTGAGCGTTGTGACCCATGGGCCTCTTGTTAATTCGGCCAACTAAGAGTTGGGCGAAAGGGATGAAATACGAAGAATGGATGTTTTCCTTTAGACAGTAATACTGGAAGGTACTACATTTTTAATCTGCTAGACAGACAGAAAAATACCACAAAATCTAATTTTGATTTTCAATTGATCCATTATTGAAAGAATGATTCTAGAGTGACTGTTCAAATACATATACAATGTATCGAACCTAATTAAGTCAGATCTAGTAACTTCGAGTAAAAATTAGCTTAAGAATTTTACTACCAGTGTTTTAATTGTTATAATTTATACCTCTAATTCCAGCTCTTTTTTAAGGAAGGGGGGGGGTTGCAGCCGATGTCTTCCATTAAAATCGGGCTTTAAGGTAAGGTTTAACTCCCTCCAGGACCATTCATGTAATTATAATTTTTCTTATAAACGAATAAATGCATGTTCATTAAATATTTTCTCATGTATAACGCATATAAATAAAAACTATAATATCATTGTCAAAATACAATTTTCTAGTAGTAAATTGCTTTGAAATTTGTGGAAGAAATGATTATTTTTTGTCTTTTCTTCCCCTGTAACATACCGGTACATGTACAGTATATGCCCCCCACACCCACCCGACGCAGCTCAAAAAAACGTTGACATAAATTAGTGAAATAATGTGTTTTGCTTAATGGGCTTTTGATTTTTAAAACTGTTTGTCACTTCCATATATTTAAACATTATAAATGTATATGAAAAAAAAATCATTCATGTGAAAATTGCCTTGGTGTTAGGCAAGAGAAAAACACTATCGTTCGCAGTTCTTTTGTTTTATTGATGAAGGTAGATCGTTAAGAATTGTTTTATTTGGAATCGTGTCATTAATATGTTTTCTTGAAACTTGAAATTAAAGGGGGTTTAAAGTTTTTAGAACTTTATCCGATCCAATTTGTAAAATTCAAAGACAAAAAAAAAATAGGTTGAAACTTTCATGCTCCAATTAATAGAACACATTTCATTACATATATATACGACAATTTAAAGACGTCAATAAGTTATGATTTTTAACATATATTTTATTTGACAATGTACAAATGCTACTCACATAAATTATATATGAAGCATGAAGGAATAATACACAAAGGTGTTACATCATATATGGATACATGTATTTTAACAACACGAATTTCAGGTGATTTAAACTGGATTCAATGTCATCATGCCGATTGTATAACAATGACCAAGAGTATGATAAGCGGTAACTCGTCTGCAAATTTGCTTGAAAGTACATATTGAGTTTTTTTTTGCAGATATGCACCGTGTTTTGATGAAAGTGGTCCAAGAATTTTCCCATTTCTCATATCGGAAAACTTTTGACTGAATGTTACAAAAAAGTAGTGTCTTAATTTAGTTCATATAACTGCAAGAGAAAAATCAAAATGCACAATATGGAGTTCAGGCTCGACAGAATAAGAAGTATAGGCATGAATTTGGTAGTGGATTCTTACTCCTCCATGACACCTGATCCCACTTCTGATGTCTCGAGGTCCGTGTTTTCTCAGCTCCAGATTTGTATTGCTTGAATGGACGTTGAGCTTATATATTGTTCGTTATCTCCATGTTTCATTGTTAAATATAGACAACAAACAGTATTTCACTGCTGAAGGACAGATGATACAAACAACATTTTTTCTTAGGAGGAGGCTTAATATCATGTCATAAGTTAAGAAAAGTGGCTTATTCTTTGAATTTTTTCTTCTAAGAACTGGAAAATGAAATAGACTTGGAAAATATTAGTAATGTTTCAATAAAATAACAAATATGGACAAAATCACACTCAGTAAAGGTTTACAGGTGAACACAAAGAAGATGGGCGGATAAGGCGGGCAGAATGCCTCTAGCGTCAGATATTAAGAAATCACATTTGATATATAAATTGAGTATTTAAATTTACATCTCATCATTGAAATTTATGAAATTATGAGAAAAAAAAACATTTTCTGAGAAAAAATAAATCTCTTTAAAAAATTTCATTCATAAAAATATTCTATGGTATTCGTGGGATTCGAACCCCAGCAATAAAATACCGATGTATCAGACTTCTTTGAGACTAACGCGCTAACCACTATGCTACATGGCTTATGTTTTGTAATGGCATTTAAATCATTTTTGTGATATGACCCTTGACTTAATGGACTTGAAGTATTTCTCGGAAAGATGCGAATGTTTTGTCATAAAAGTGTATTTTTAAGGTATAGTGGGTCTTCCCTCCATTTTTTTGTAAACCCAAAAATATGTATTTTATCGCAAACTTTTAGGATTATCTTTCAAAAAAATGGAGCGAAGACCCACTCACATTGAAAAATTTTGTTAAAGTATGAAAAAATGATCGTTTTTATTCTTTTAAGTCTGTGTATTCTTTTTCATACGCAAATATTTTCAATTTTTGTGAGATTTTTGTAAATTATAGAGATTTTACATTAAGTATACTTAAATATTAGATGAAATATGAAATAAAATTAGGATATAATTGACACTAATTTTTTTCACTTCTTATCTGTCGTGCTATAGGCATTTCGGCCGCCTTATACGCCCATCTTCTTTCAGAATATGCAAATGTTGCCATGGTACTAAAAGTGTTATATATTTTTTTTTTTAATATATCAAGCCGGGTGAATTTTATGAGGAAAAAAAGTAAATTACAAAAATAATCAGCAATATCACATACTTATAGGCTGATTTTTACCAGTTTGCTTTTCCTAATAAAATTCACTTGGCTTGGTATATTTTTCTTAAGTTTATATTACACGCTAAGCACCAAGCTAATTTTCGAAACCTGTGACATGATATTAAGTCTCCTCCAAAGAAAACAAAATGTTTGTATCATCGGTCTTCAGTTGACACCAGTGTCCATGCATGAATATAAAATATCAAGATTTTGCGATCAAAATTAAAGCAATGAATTTGAAAATGATAATGAATAACTTAGGTAAACACGTACATCATCTATAATGCAATTTAAGGTGAATACGCGGACAAGATGAAATAACTGATAATGATGTAAAGTAAAGGTAACGATATTAGAGGGAATGTAAACTGTCCTGGTCCCCATTTGTGTCCGAAACCGGAACCGGAACTGTCCTAACGCCATGTTTCTCGTCATAGTTCACATTCAACTTGATCCTTTCATTTGTGTAACTATCTGCAAAAGTTAAAGACAAAACCATTCTTTAATTTCAAATATGTTAAATAATGCGCTACTTTCATGAAATAATACTTAATCGTTAAAAACCGCTAATTTCTAAGATTCTGATTATATAAGATCAACATTAAATTTTGTTAATCATATATACCTGATCGAGACCTTCAAGGTGAACATATATTTTTTGGACCAGACATAAAAAACTTCCAATGACACAACAAGTAAATATTAAAAATCATGTTCACCTGGACCTAACCTTTCAGGTAAATAAAACATTTAATATTTTCTACATCGGACCAAAATTAGATAAAGAAATCGCAAATTAATAGAACTGGTTATGAGTATTTTAAATCCGCTTCTTTCAAAGCATTAATTCTCATGTACATTGTAGGACTTCAATTGATACGAGTTAGCATAATGTAATCATCGAGACATATATAAAACAATTATTTATACTGATATTTTTCCCCCGGAAATATTTCTATATCCAAAGATATACGATCTATTTTGTTTGTTACTCATTTGTCTGACTTTGAAGAAAACGCAGATTAGAAATCTCAGAATAAATATTTATCCTGATGCATTCCTGTATGATCTATTTAAAAACAGTCTTATCTTAAACTTTGAGATTTTTTTTACTTCATGCCACTAGGATATTTTAACAACACACGTAATTGTTTCAAATCCAGTTTGCTTTTCTAAGGAAGAAAAAAATTGTGGACGTTTTCTTCTACATCGATTCTTGTGGGGGTTTTTTTGTGGTAAATAGTCAACTGCATAAAAGTAAACAGTTGAAAGCCATACCAAATGTCACTTTAAGCTCGCATAATCATATAGTAAATGAAGTCTTTCAGATTCATGTAGAAGTGTAATCAAGTTTTGTTAGAATGAGATGTACATCCTGTATGATTTTTTTCTATTTACAAAGAAAATGATTTATCTATTTACTTTGGGATACCCATCTCTTATCCTCTTATACCTGAAGGAAATTAAATGAGACTAAGAGAACGTGACCTCCTGTTTTACTTTTTGATCGGAGACGTATCTCAGGTTTTACATTGCAGAACATGGGCACAGCCAATCTTTATATAGTATTGAGTGTTAAACATTTCTTATACCCAACTCCTCTTATACAACTGGATCAAGTTAAATGATACTTTCACAGATTCTTCATTACATAAATTCATATAGTGCACCTCCTATTTTACTTTTTAATCTGACAATTACAAAAGTATTTGGGGTTTCATGTATACCAAAACATGGACTTTTCCATATGCATGGGAGGCGGGGTATTTGATGAGTCCAGTGCTCACAATACCTCTAGTTTAAACAATTATATAATCTAACACTTTCTAAGTATTTTGGGTCTCTTATAGTAAAACAAGGACTTAGCCATTATAATCATATGAGAAGCAAGGGTACTGATACTTTCTCAGGTTCTTTAATTACATAAATTCATATTTTAAGCTCGTATTTTACTTCTAGTCCGGTGCCCAGAGTACCTATAGGCTAAACTATTGTTACAGTAACTAATATTTTTCCATGCATATTTCTATTGACATAGATTTTCGATCTATTTCCTTTATCACTCATTTGCCTGAATTTGAAGAAAACGCAGATTTGAAATCTCAGAATAAATATTTATCCTGCTTAAGAAAGTGATGCATTCCTGTAAAAACTGTTTAAAAATAATCTAATTTTAAACGTTGAGATTTCTTTTCTTGCTTCATGCCACTAAGATATTTAAAAAGCACACGTATATAATTTTGCTTTCCTATGGATGAAAATAGTTGTGGACGTTTTCTTCTAGATCGATTCTTGTTTATTTATATTTGGGCAATAGCCAACTGCATAAAATGTAAACAGAGTTGAAATTTTTAAGTTATACCAGCCAGTGTAAGCTTGCATAATAGGTAAAAGAAGGCTTTCAGATGCATGTAGAAGTGCAATCGAATTTTGTTCGAATGAGATGGTGAATGATTTGTTTTTCTTGTTACATAGAAAAATAATTAATTAATTTATTTATTTATTTATTTGTTTATCTTTTTACTGTTTGTTTGTTGAAGCACACGCTTTGTGTTATGCACAAAGTACGTTGACTAAATTTGCCCGTGAAGTGTATCTTAAACAGAGTTCCTTAAAAGCTTTTCATAAATGATCAACCGCTTAAGTCGAGGCGTTCTAAACGTGTATAAAATGAAAATAGAACTTTACAGTGATTAACTCGGATAAGAATTAAAAAAGACAAGTTGAAGGTGTTTATTAATAATTGAATTTTGCTAAATTGTGCAATAGCTTCATATATATCGACGTATTTTATATCTCGCTTGAAAAAAAAAGGGGGGGGGGGGGTAATAGTGTTAGGAGAGTACGCCAATTTGTACGTCCGTCCATCTGTCTGTTCATCCGTTGCCCCTTTGGGTACCAATCTCTTATCCTCTTATACTGCTGAAGGAAATTTGATGAGACTTTCACAGAGTTTTTATGCACTTTTTATTTTACTTTTTGATCGGAGACTATTCTCGGGTTTCACATTGCAGAACATAAGCACTGTCGATCTTTTTGTACTATTGAGTGGAAACCATCTCTTATCCCCAACTCCTCCTATACCAATGATTAAAGTTTAATGATACTTTCACAGGTTCTTCATAATATAAAGTCATAGTATTTTACTTTTTTTAATCGATTTATACAAAATTTTATTCACATAAGTGAATGGGATTGGGCAGCAGGCAAAGCGTATTTTAGCCCTCCTTTTTTTATCTGACACTTGGAGGGGGAGGGTCTCCTACTATGCCATGATTATCATATGGGAGGCGAGGGTTTCATTTGGTAAGCCTAGTGCTCACAGTACCTCTAATTCAAACAATTATTGCTGATATTTTTTCAGGCATATTTCTATAGACATTATGAGATATTAGATCTTTTCTTTTAGTACTAATTTGCCAGACTTTGAAGAAAATACAGATATGAAATCCAAGAAGATATACTGTAAAATCACATATTTTCGTGGGTTCACATTTACGAGGTTTGAGGAATTAATATTGATTTGTGGGGATTTGATTTCGTGGTTGGAGAATGTTTACTAGTAATGCATTTGAAATTTTACACTTCGTGGTGGTCATGAATTTGTTGGTCTCTCCATGCCTCGAAAACAACGAAAATGAAACCCCACGAAATTAGTGATTTCACAGTATTCGCAATTCTGTTTAATGTTTGAAGCATTCCACTGTACATGCTGTATACTTTATTTGAAAAAAAATTCATCTTAACTTTAAGATTTTTTTTTTTACTTAATGCCTTGTAAATTAACAATAAGCATGCGCAATATGTCGCAAATCCAGTTTGCTTTTTCTAAAGAGGTTAAAATTGTGGACATCCTTTCCTTATTCTTGAATATATTTATGTCGGAAGCAGCCAAATTGACATGAGGTAAAGCTATATCAGCCAGCCAGATTTTAAGCTTGCACTTTTTTAAAAGAAGCATTTCAGATGCCCGTAGAAGTATATTTTAATTTTGTTTGAATGAAATGTACGTAGTGTATTATATTTTTAATTTAACACAGAAAATGGTTGCTTTTTATCTATTTTATTTCATTAATTCATTTGTATGTTTCTTGAAGCTCAAGCTTTTACCTGAAATTCACAAAGTATTTTGACTAAATTTGCCGGTAAAGTGTAAACAGAGTCTATTTAAAACTTCAATTATCGCTTAAGCGGGCGCGTTCTGAACGAAATAAACGAAAATAAAATCTTCTATTCATTCACTTGCATTACGTAATGATTTTACCAAAAAGAGAACATCTTCATTACAAAAACAAAGCCACGAGTGTTCATTAATAATTGAATTTTTGTAATATGGCGCAATAGCTACATGTTTATAATAGGTATATAAGAAAATGTACGAAGAGATAGGGCTAAATAAGGCTTTGCCTGCTGCCCAATCCCATTCATCCCATCCCATCCCATCCCATCCCATCCTATCTGTGAATAAAAATTTGTATAAATAAAAAAATTGTACGAAAAAATCTCCTCAACGTTTTTTCTCTATCTTAAATGTAAGCAATAAAAATAAATCTGTTTGCATTTACAATTGCAATAGATTTATATTTCATTGCAATCTGCAAACTTTAAGTATCTCCATGTACTTCAGAATATGTGTATTTATGTATAGCAATATTTTGGAAAAATTACGCCATAAATGACACAGTAAACTAAGCTTTAGCCATGCTTGCCTTTGCTTGCATGATAAGAAGATAGTACATCTATACAGTATACATTACCAAAACAGCTTGATTCTACGAGAAAAGAAAAATTATCTTATTGAATACACTTATGATCGAGTAATCACTTAAGTACTAGAAATCAGATATTATTACTGATATCATTATATTGATGATATTTACAATAAATATTAGTCATGGAAGATATCAACATCGTAATGACGAATAAATACCTCATGTTATACGAATTAAATATACTCTAGACTGATATTTTTTCGTTAACATACTGTTGGTGTTTAAGTAATAGCATTGCATGTTGTAGGCGTCGGAACCAAATTGAAAGAGTGAGGGGGGGGGGGGGGAAGGTAAGCCACGATTTTTTTGCCTATATTATGTCTATCTTTGCCAAAATGGGGGAGGGCTAAGCCCCCCTCCCAACCCACCCCAATGCAAACTCATGTCTGTTGATATTTGAGCTAAACGTAATTTCAGCAATTATTAGAAGAATCACTGTCTAGTTAGTTAGTATACCAGGGTCGATCTATACCCGTTATGCATAACAAAATATACAGTGATTCCTCTTATAAACATTTATAAAAGTAATAAAAATTTAAGAAAAAAGGGCCACTGACGCCAAATACAAAGACAGTCCCACGAGATTGACATGTATAATACATATGCCAGTAGGCTGTCCTTACACTTGACGAAATTTACATTCAGGTGCAATTGTCAAAGATCAACCCAACTAACATTCAAAGAGGTATTACGGAGAAAACAATTAGAATTATAAGTATATTCCCAAATACCAACTTGATATGAAAAAAAAACAATTTTCACTTTTGATGGTTAAGCGATAGCAGTGATTTGTAAATAAGTAATTACCGTGGTTATTGGCGGCTAATACTGAGGATGAATTAGTGGCGGGCTTTTTGTAGCTGGCGGAACTCATCGTTAATCGTCTAACATTTTTCTCAGGCTGGAAGACTATGATGTACATTTTAGGCGTGAAGAGACACACAAGGGCTACAGTCGCACTGAGACTAATGGAAATACACAATGTTGTGATCTGTACCTACAATGGAAGAGGAAAAAACCCAATGTTTTTAGAAAGTAAGCACACACACAAGTTACTCAGTATTGCATTTAATTGTTAACTCATCGGAGTAAGTAAAGATACACTGATATGGATGAGAATCAAGTTATACGATTATATTGTCAAAGGATTCTCCTTTTATTTTCAGATCATGACAAGGAACATTCGGCAGGTGTGACCGGTCGTCTGGTGAAGCTCACTTCTCCATGGCACCCGATCCAACCCTTGATGTTTCTGAGGTCCGTGGTTGCTTTGCTCCTGATTTGTATTTTTAATGGACTTTTGTGCTTGAATAATGTTCATTATCTTCATGTATTTCATTCATAAGATAACGAATAAAAAAGATTAATTAAATTTTTTATTGATGGTTTGCTATTCAAAAATTACATGTAGTCATATGTCGCCAATATCTTGCACTTTTTTGATAGGTGTGTGTATTGTAAGGGTGCAACGATCTTCTAAAAAGGGGGAAAATCTCATCATAAATAACTTGTAAAAAATTCCCCTGTAAAAGGTTTGTTGAAATTTAATGCGTCTTCTTATTATATTAGAAATCGCTTTGAGAATCATAGACGTTAAAACAAAATTGTATATCGGTGAACCGAAAGTCGGCGAACAGATATTTGTTATTCCAAATTTTAACGGCCTTAACTAAATATATATAAAGAACACCAGGGTGCATCTTTGAATCTTTCCGCTGTAGTGATGTTTAAAGAAAATTGGTTCGTCTTATGTGTTGCAAATAAATGCTACATTCACTTGAGGAAGATTCGTGTACATTCTGTGTAAAGCCCACACGCAATACTACTTGGAAGAACATAGGACCTTGAATCTTGTCTTCCCTGATTTAATTAAAAGATACGTGTAATCAATTTTCAGACTTCCCAACCAATACTAATTCATGAAAAAGGTCAGCTAGAGAAGATCAACCACAATTGTGAATGTTAAAATCCTTTCCCCTCTTTTATTAACGCAATCATGCAATGTTAAGTCCAGTATGTCTAAAAAGTTACATCATTACGAGGAAAATCACTCTTTTTTTAACGATAAAACTCGCATTTAAAATAACACCCGTTCCAAAAAGGAAATTATGTTAATAAACGAGATGCCTTTTCCAACATTCCGTCAAATTTTATTTGAAAATAGTGCCCATGAATCGGGAATGTTTTTATTTTAGTATCAAACCCTGAATCGATAACAAAACATCGTGTATATAAGAATTTAGGTTTTATTTAACAAGAAACAACGCGGTAACAATCAATGACACGCGATTTCCATTTCCCAGCTTCTGACTTAAAACAGGAAGTGATTCCGCGCCGTAAAAAACATTACGCTGTACTAAGTGCTGCGGATGGTTGAAGTTAATTCTATTTACAAGGGAAAAGACGATCTTGAGATCCCCTGTCATGTTGAGACCACTCTGGAATTCTCGATGTTCGAAATGCATTGATGTTATACTCGACAAGTATTGAAGTTATTATTGCGCATATGCCTTTAAATGTTCGTACAAAAATACATTCCTGACAATGTCAAGGTTTTGTGATATCGCTCTTTTTCAGGAACAATATCACAAAACCTTGAGAATATGAATATGTCATATTTCAGACTATACAATTTTTTGAAAGGATATGCAAAGGTGTGTAAAGCAAAAATTGTCCAATTCGAACACCACTCATTCCATGAATTAAAATCAATTGATCAATTCGCTGAAAACCAGATCAGATGTTTTATTTTGACTTTTAAAAAAAAACGTTTCAATGAGATTAATTATACTTACGGAACATAAAAAGTGAATTTTTTAAATTTTTGTTTTGACCTTGTTCACTGATCAAAAAATGGTAGATTCAAAATTTGGAAAAGAATTTTTTTTTTTTTTAAAAAGTCCCTAAATACTATTTTGATTATCACAAAAAATAAAAAATTTGTCTACGTTGATTAACATAGATTTCGTTCATCAATCTGTTTCTGTTCCTTTCGTTTTATATAGATATAAAACCAAAATTTTGCAAGAGCTTATAAGTATATACCCCATATTTTATCTAACGTTTTCTAAAATTTTTTACATTTATTTGTTCCTGTTTTTGCCGTATTTGAATCAGATTTAATGGGGAAAAGTGTATGAGGTGAACACGTCCACTTGTGAATAAAAAAAATCTTGTTGATTAAGTAGTTTTTCCCCAAAATAATTCACAAGAAAAGCATTTATGAAAGCTTTTATGTGATGTTAAAAATGAATGAAGCTACTAATGCACAATGTTTGTTAAATATTCATGAGGACAGGTATATTGCGTGATGTTTAATTTGGATTTCTTTGTCCTTGATTTTAAAGCCAAATCAATGACAAAGAAATCAAATTTAGTTTAGAAAAAGAAAGATTGTTTGAGAGAGAGAGAGAGAGAGAGAGAGAGAGAGAGAGAGAGAGAGAGAGAGAGAGTGTAATCTTTTCCATTTTTTCATGATTAAAATTGACTTGAAAATATCTCTTTGAAGATATACTGATAATAGTCTGAATTAAAAAGAAGTTGCTTTGAAATAGACTCTAAGCTTTACAGTGCTTTGTTTACCTTTAAAGCTAGGAAAGAGGCAGAAATGTCATCACAAATGCAACTACAATGAAATATATGGAGATAACGAACAGTATTCCAGATGAAAAGTCCATAAAACAATACAAAATAGGAGCAGACCTCCAAAACATCAGAGGTGGGATCAGGTGCCATGGAGGAGTGAGCATCCCCTGCCGACCAGTCACACCCGCCGTGTGTGCTCCTTGTCATGATCGGGTAATAACGGAAAAATCCGTCGTCAATTCAGTGTATAGATAATGGATTGGCAATTAATAAGAAACCTGTTGGTCAGCATTTGACTGAATGATAAATTGTATTTGCTGAAAAGGTCATCGTATCGACCATAGAATTTACGAAATGATGAAAATATTAGAGAAAAACTCAACAGATTCTATCCGTAAATCAGTTAAGCAAAAATGAAGACATAACGTCACACAATATAGTGAAATCAAACCCGTAATATTCCATTATCAAAAGGAAATGTTAATGGCGAAATATGATTGTTGTAATGGCACTGTGAGTGCAGATTAGAGATAACAGAAGGGTAATAAAATTCACAAATCTGTCATAATGACACACATTTATTAGGAGAAAGGAAAAACTAAATTACGAAAACCCCAATAACAGATCACCGTCGCTGGCACTGCTATTAGAATATATCGTCTTTTTAGCAGATATATTCGGATTGGGTGAGTTGAATTTCGCGTACATATCAATAAAAGGAAGGAGTTTTATTGATATCAATAAGTAATAAAGTTATACAAGAAACATATTTGGAGCTTTTTGTAATCCTTTGATAGCATTATTATACAGATACAGATATATGCGTGAACAAAACCCATTTCCCCTTCCCGAATGCTTTAAATATCAGTTACAAGAACGGGAGGACTCAAATCTTAATGAAAATAAGAGATGTCGCAGAGGAGCATTTAAAATTTCATACTGAAAAAGTTTTGAATTTAAGAACACGCAATGCCAATGAAATCAGCTATTTTCATGGACATCGCTTGTAATTAAATTTAAAGCTTTTTCATGAATTGGCCAATTTATCAATTTTCTATCACCCACAAAATGACAATTTAGTAACCAGAAATTTTATTTAAATCTTGCGTCATTTTTGTTTTAAAAAACAGATAAAAGAAAAAAAAATTGCCAGTGTATTATACATGTAAATATAATAGTCATATAACATTTACTATCTGATTAAGGCTTCTACAAACATGTAACATGTACATGTTTTGCAAATATTTTGTAGATGACAATGGATTGAAAGAGCAATGCATTTAGATGAGAGTAAGAGGAAATAAGATTATCGTAAGATTATTGGGTTTTAAAATGTCACGCCACCGCGGTACATGATAGAAAGCACAAAATTGGAGCACAGTGAAATCTTGACGCTGAAAAAGAAGATTTAATGAAAAATTGATCATCATTAAGTAATCAGAGAGAAGGATTAGCTTTCTACAATTTGACACCTCCCCTAATCTTAAGGACGCTTCACTCCAGGCAATGCGGAAAATCAATGAAGACATTCGCCGAAGGGGAAAAGTGAGTGCATTGAAGAACAGAGAGCATTTTCAAATTTACAACGAAAACACAAATTTCAGTTCCAAACACTGTAAAAGGACTTAGGTGATAATTAGCAACCCAGGGACATGAGCACAAGTTATAAAGTACACGTTTCTAAATGAAACTTAGATTTATTTCACAACTACAAAACGCTATCGAATGGTTTTTTTCTAAAAATTGTAAATTTACTGTAAAAAAGAGTTTATTTTGCTAGGTTTTTGAAGAAAAACGTCCGTTTAATCCCACTGGTAAAATTTTACACCTTATTTATTAATACATTTACAGGATAATCCCATTCCAAGACTCTTATATTTATGTACACCGCTGCGAAACATGTAATAGGAGTTATAGGTACATGTAAACGGTTTTTGTGGAACAAATTATCTTTTACAATCCCCAATCGCCCCCTGAATGAAGACCGAAATTAATCATCCTTTTTGCACCTCTGCATGTACAAGACACCATTAATCATATTCTAAAGGATGATGTGGTTTTAACAACTCTCTGAACTCCTCTTACATTTTCATAGAGGCTTATTCATTTGGAATATGATTGGAAGTGTCCTGCACATGGAATATATGGAGATAAGGAACAGTATTCAAGCTCAAAAGTCCATAAAACAAATCAAAAATAAGAGCAGATCAAACACGAATCTCAAAAACATCAGAGGGGATCAGGTGCCATGGAGGAGTATGTATCCCCTTCCGACCGGTCACACCCGCCGTATGCTCCTTGTCATGATCGAGAAATAGCGGATAATTCGTCGACAATTTAGTGTGTAAACAATGGACAAACAATTGTTATGAAAAAGTCAGTCAGCATTTGACTTAATGATAATTTGTACATGTATTTGCTGACAAAGGCATTGTATAAACAACAGAACTAAAGAAATGATGACTTTGAATGAGAGTGCTGATATTCTTGTTTCATCAACATGGTTATGAATAATTTACCTCGTTTTAGAAGTTGTACATACGTAGAGTAAGCTCTTGCGTATCGAATCAACTAAGTTATTTTTAAACTCTGTTTGCAGGAGATGAAGGTATATTTCTGCATAAGTTAGGGAAGATGACGATAGGAAAGTTTAAGTCATCACGTTTATCATTGAGCATGGTTGTTAAATTGCCATTTACATTTTTTTCAAAGTAAAACATCTTAATATGAAACAGATTTGTTAGTCTCTGAAGTATCTTATATCTCAAGCTCAGCAAAATATATCGTATTGTCATAAGAATGCTAATAGCCATTGTTAAGCGACAATACGTCGTCGATATATCTAAATGTCGAGTTAAAGGCTACATCAAGTGTTTTCTTCTTTTCACATATAAGATTTTGGACAAATTCTGTTTCATATAAATACAAAAATAGGTGTGCTTATAACGGAATGCTATTGGTACACATAGGTATTTAAATAACTTGTTGGAAAACCTGGTCTCCCAAAACCACAAAGATAATGTCAATCAGAGACTTAAGGATCTTTTTTATGCCAACTTCAGAGTACTTGTGTGTACAATCAGAATGTTCTTTCACAAAATAATTTTTTATATGGACAACTGACAAGGTAAATAAATTTACAAGTTCGGAATTTCGATTTTCAACATGGTGACAAAATTGGGGTAAAAAACGAGGCTTTTCTAGAGAACAAGATTTCGAGTTGAAGTTTTTCAAAATTTCCCCATTTGTATTCAACTTCGCTAGTCAAATATTTCTGATCCGCTATACTCCTGTCAAACCCTTGGGCTATCGTACTCTTTTAAGGATAAATAACACAAACTTTTTTTCAGAAAACAGCAGTATTTCTTACAGATTTACATTAAAATTGGTAACCTTAATAATGTTTACTAAGTATAGTGGGAGAATTTTATAAGATTTTATCATAAAGTTAAAATATTTTGCAAAATATTGTATGGAATTACATGTACATAGAAAGCAAAACAAAGTCTCATATCTAAGCACTCAGGAAAACCTACGATTTTTGATATTTCAGGAATTTATTACTTATGTCATTTCAAATCAAAAACATTCAAAAAATGTATATGAATCCATGCATCAAATTTTTGTTTGTGTTAAGTACCCTTAACTCAGAATATTGTTAATTACGTTATGTGATCTTAATTATCCCCCATGCACACAGCTTGTGTAAGTGACAGAAGTTACTTTTGTAGAATAAGTAAAGGTTTTTCTGTTAGTTGTATATGATATTTAGATCACATGTTTTTCCTAATATGCATACTTTAATTCTAACACACATTAAAAAAAAATAAACAAAGCTGTTGTAATTATTCTGAAATATCCTGATATATAGGCCTTACATGATTTATCAAACAAAGGCAGTTGATGTCCGACAAAATTTGATGGATTTATATCTTATTTCATATGCACCCAATAGTATTCCGTTTAATCAAAATGGAAATAAATGTACATAAATCAGTGTATCTAGCTGTTTGAATCTTATTAGTCTTGCGGGCCCTTTATACAGAATTGCATACATTGAGTAATAGATCTGAGAAGTTCTAAAACAGTTATCAGAACCCAAACCTTAGATAGCAAGATATCCTAACTTTCTCTAGAAAAGATAAACATGAAAAAGAATGGTTGGTGACTAAAGTTACAATGACACTTAACATTCTAGAGCGAAATTTGGAGATATAATAAAACATAATTGCTCCAACCACCTATTTATTAATCTTACACTCAAGCATTAAAAGAAACATTGTTGTGTTTTTTTAAAAACTAGCTACGTACTACATTGACGATATTTCAAATTGACATTTTTAACATTTTTGAAAAGAAATAAAAGTATCTTATTTCAATGGAAAATAGGAATAGTAATAACACAGTTTTACAAAGTGGGAAAAACTCTGTTGTATATTCTCACAGTCTGTTAGGTCTCATTAACATGGAGTTTTGTAAAAATATCAAAAAGGATACGTAAATGAGAACTGTTTGCTATTGTTTAGAAAAAACGCTGACCGAGTGCACACTGAGCTGGAATGAGCATTCGTATCCTCTTACAGATACCAAGTTATTGCAATAATTGTCAACATCCTTAATTACATTTAAATATAATTCAGGTCTATGTACTGTGCCAAATACAGAGTATTATTCTTTCAACAATTTAACTTACAATGACGACAATAAGTCAATTCATGTTGGTTATCTTAATTTTGCTTGATGTTTATCTCCTGTGAAACGTTTGCTGTACATATAATTCTTAAGTATAGCATTAATAGAAAGTTGTGAAGACTTTCTCTTTTTTCACAGAGCCACAGAGCCTTTTGTATAAACTACATAATTTGATGCCTCAGCAATATATATACCATAATATGTACATAATGTACCAGTATGTGCAGGTTTTTTAATTTAAACAAATCCTTTTATGAAATTAATTAGAAGAAATTTGGGATCTTTCAAATGTCATTGATTTAAAAGCTAAGAACTATGAAGAATTAAAAAACAACACAATTTTTTTTTTCAGTTTTACCTAAATTCAGGGACCTTTTTTTCAGGTCCTTCTGAACGGACCCAGGAACATCCAAATATTGTCAATTAAAGTGCACTAAAGCATTAAAACACCCAAGCAAATTAAATCGAATTCATTAACAACTTAATAAAGGAAAGGGAAGGGGATCAGGCCTAATCACCGAAGAGGTACATCCATAAAATAGCTTTCTTAATAGAGTATATATCGGCAAAGTATCAACAGTTATCTCTGAGATTGATCTGGACTTACAAGCCTTTAACCGTGAAAATGCATTTATAATTATTTTACAAAAAAAAATAAATACGTGTGCTTAAGATATTTTGAAAGATAAAATTATTTGTTCTGAAAGAGCTTTCTTTTGATTGAAGAGTGCAGGGGCTACTGCCAAATGCCAAGTTAAACGATTATAAAGTCATGTACTTAGTCTATATGATTTCATCAGAATCCATACCCACCTAATATTGTTAAGACAATTAAGAGTTTTAACAGAAACACATAAGCTCTTCCCTAGTGTTATTTGCCTTCAATCAAAATTAACAGAATAAAGGATGCAAAATATACTTCCTCAGATTTTAGATCTAATTATGGCTTTGGCCAATTCCAGTTAAAAGATTCATTTAAAATGGTTTTATCACACAGATATTGGTCTTTCCGTTATGCTTATGATACCTAACGACTATCATTATCATTTTCATGCATTAATTCTGAACGTTAAAGAGAAACTATTTCAAAATGTCAAACAACAAAACTGAAAAATATGCTAAAACACCTCAATTTATTCTGATCTTAATTCTAAAGTTTAAATCTTTTTCAGCCAAAACTTTTACATATCATCGACGGTGGTGCCAATAGGTTGTAAGACATTAGTAGTTCAGTCAATCATTGTATGAAAAATTAAGATCAGGCTAAAGCCTCTATTGAATGAAATACACATGTATATGAAAATACATAAAGAACAGTATTCAAGCTCAAAAGTCATAAAACAATACAACTCAAGAGCAGAGCAAATACGGACCTCTAAAACATTAGAAGTTGGATAAGGTGGCAAGGAGAACTGAGCATCCCCTGTCGACCGGTCACATTGTTGTGTGATCCTTATCATGATTGGTAAATAAGGGGAAAATCCGTAGATATTTCAGTGTGTAAATAATTGCCTAAAGATTATGAAAAAGTCGCTCGGCGTTTTACTTAATGATAGACTGTATTTCCTGAGAAGGTCATTGTATCGACCATAGACATACACACTGATAATTATAAAGGAAACTGTTGAAGCAATGCAGTTTGGGACGAGAGTGAGCACAGAATCTGAAACATGTCGAGTAAATGTAGAGACGTGGCACGTATAGAGAAATTCAGTTTCATTTTGTTAATTAGTATTGTAATTGCAACTGAAAACTGAAATTGAAAAACGCTTATTCTAATATAATGAAAAATTACTGCATTAGTTCGTGTTCACATTAAGTACTCTTTACCAATTAAGTTGAAGCACAGTCATAATGATAGAACAGGAGAAAAAGGAAATAGCAGTAAACATCCGAACTAATGAGCGCCTTTTTTAACATAGGTCAAAAACATAATTTGACATGCGCACATAAAGCTATTTTTGAAGAAGGAACTTCACTCGTAATCTAAAAGATGTAAAGTTCAACTCATAATAAACTTTAAGCCGAATTACAGAGAAAGAGAGATGAGACAGATAGTGTTTGAGATTCTCATTACGAATTAAGTATCTCATAAAATAAAGATAAACATCGAGGCGGAATCATAACCGTTGCATGTTATTACAGGATGTTATAGAAGAGACTCCATTAGATACATTATATCACGGATCAAATGAGACTGCTTCGCCATGTGTAAATCAATTACATGAAAGTTTACGAGGGCTATACCCTTAAATTACAAAGTCTAAAGAAGCAAAAAGTCGAGGTTTTATGTATGCCGAAAAGAGTTGTTCTTACTTATAGCTCGCTCTCTAAGAAACTTAATGAGACAAAAGCACTATGATTAGATTGCTAAACAATAATATATGTTTCAATATTTATGCATAAGTTTTGGCCTCACACGCCATGGAATTTTTGCATAGAAATCCGTTGAAATCTGGCATAAAATTTTTAATGTATATTTATGTATAAAAAAAAAATCATGCATTCAAACATGAAGATAGTATAATTTTAGAGCATAGTATTAAACAAATTAAAAAAACAACATTGTGAATACGCTTCTTGTACTGAATCGGTGATTCTTCGAAGACACATTAACAGTATAAATCCGTATAGAAGCACCGTAGCTAGCACATATGCCATGTCAAAATGGGACTTAAGTTTGCTGTAGTTTTTTTTATATACATACACATTCATTCCTTGATTTGCAGTGATATTTTAATTGAATTATGAAATAAGTTAGATACCATGACACTGTACTATTTTTCTATGAAAAATTAAAACAACGTGGAATATTAAATCGAAACTTTTCAGTTTCTAAATATCAATGATGATATTTTTGGAAAATTCAAGTTATTTTTCTTAGCGGACAGTCTGTAGGAAATTGAGAATGATTGCCTCGCTAATTGTTCTTGTGAAGCGACAGTATCTTCAGAGAATGTCTCATTCTATGGACATCTCTGTTCACCCGATCATGACCAAGATCAGTCAACTGGGATAATTAAATTACTTTGAACATATTTTATTGTAATGTACATACGATGGGTTTTGGCACAAATTCTCTTAAAACCTATTTCGCCCTCTCCCTATATGAAAAGTCTATTAAATTTAAGTTACATACCGGTATGTAACACAGTTTAGAAATAAATTACCTGACAACATGAGTTTATGAATGGCAAGAAAGTTACTATCATCGTACACGAGAAGTATAAGGTACCATTTAAATCTGAATTAAAGAACGATAAATACATGAATATAAATGTACAATTGAAAAAAAATTATTTATTTTCAGCAACACTTAGTGAAGTATCACCCACAGTAAAGTATGGTTTTATCAAATCTCAAAAAATTACCAAAATATCTTTCCTGGTTTAGTATAAATAGGACAAGAGACAATAACGCAATAGACTTGATGAAATATTACACCTATAGATATCAATAGCAGGGATGCTTACTCCTCCATGGCACATGATTTCTATTTTACAATAGTTTCAATATACCTTTGTGCATTGCTATTGTTACCTTTCAACTTTCTTCATGTGAGTATTCGCAGAGCCAGTACAAGATTCATATTAAGTTAAATTAAATCTTCGAGGAAAAAATAACATACTGTACAGATAAGTTTCTCAAAGGTCGAACCGAATAAAAACAAATCTCAATTCCTTTAGAACGATACTACATAAAGTATCTAATTTTGCTCTCTCTAAAGAATTCACATTCACCACAAAGCCGATATAATTGATCATTTGGTTGACAGATAGCAAATAACGTGCTTTCACAGAGTTTCATTTTAACTTAATCAAAAGTTTGCTTAGAGTCTTTAATAAGATAGTCAATCAATTCACTGGTTTCTCTGTGCAGCACATGAATACAAACACACATATAAGCCGAAATAAAAGGAAATTTTGAAAGAAAAATACTTTTGCACTTCTTTTAACGAACAGTCTTTTAGGAAATTTAAAAGGAACTTTCTATTTGATTCTACTTCAAGACATGAATAATTTATCCCAATAAGTTGAATTATACAAGTACTGCATTCATGGATAAAATCAAATGTTTCAAAAATACCTGCATGTATGATAAAATGCCGTTGACATTAATAAGTATGACAATTTATATACTTATATACTTACGGAAAATACTTTTGAATCCGACATAACGAATTGTCGAATTTGTTATAATGAATTTAATTCATGTCAACAATTTGTTAGAATTCATTATGATAAATTTAATCTGTTATAACAAATTTGTTGATTTCGCGATAACGAATTCAAAAATGTGTTAATAATCGGAATTAAACTCTTTTAAACAGATTCTAAAACTTGTTATAACGAATTGAATTCGTTTAAACGAATTACATAATTTGTTATCACGAATTAAATTCGTTAAAACAAATTCGACGAATCGTCGTTATATCGATTTTTATATACATTTTTCTATAGGTCCTGATAATTAAATTTGATTAAACGAAATTAATTCGTTATAACAAATGTTGGAATTTGTTTAAACGAATTAAGTTTGTTATAACAAACTTTAGAATTTGTTTGAACGAATTTAATTTGTTATAACATTTTTTGAATTCGTTTTAACGAAATTAATTCGTTATAACAAAATAAAGAATTCGTTATAATGAATTCAAAAAAATTGTTAAAACAGCTTAAAATCGTTATAACAAATTCAAAGAAATTGTTAAAATGAATCAAAGTCGTTGTAATAAATTCGACAATTCGTTATATCAAATTTCGAAAACATTTTTATGGGTCCTGAATGGGCTTCCGTATATTTCCTACAGGTTACACTCGAGCAAAGGGTAGGGATAGATGCCACACATAGCTGTTGTTTTGACATAGTTAAATTTAGACAAATGAATCTCTAAAGATGGGTGAGGATGTAGTAAAGTAAACATTCTTGACGCAGGTAAACATTGTTTCTGTGCCCTAACTTTTCTACGATAAGCATGATAAGTGAAGGAATTTGTATGCTCACTAACCTCAGAAAGAGAGTTGAAAAATTAGATGTAAATTAAAAAAAATTAAAAAATGGTCGTTTAACACGACTTATTTTTGGTTTTTATTAATATTTAGATTCACTCTTTCAGGAGGATGCCTGCAAATTTAGACCTGACATGTACGGCCTTCAATCTCCGGGATATTTTTCTGTTAGCAACTACTTCGACGCAAACATTCTTTTTACTTAAAAAAAGATTGATACGCATACAATGGTGTAACAACACTGTATCTACTTTTTGTACACTGACACATTCCCGCACACTTTGTAATGACTGTAAGCTATTCCGATACAACGCTTTAACTTGGACATGAAATCCATTACAATAAGAGAAAAATCTAATTTATTAAATTATTTCTACAAGAGTAAATTCTGTTTCAGATCCCATGGATTGACTGGTTGAAATTGGCTGGTGTATTGAATATTTTTTAGAACTTGTATTGTTTAACATCTCCCTTGTTCGTAACATTGTTTTAAGAATTTCATTAATGTCGTGGAATCAATATCCAGCATTATTGAAAACCACAACCAGATAATGTAGAGCATAAATAGAATTCAAATCTGTAAATCCCCGTAATAGGTATTGATTAAAAACTAGAATAGTATTACCATAAATAAATTGACTGCCTGATTTTTAACATCGTGTGCTTGTATCAAGTGCGATCTTGTAGGTTAAAAAACCACGTTATACATAAATTTCAGTCCAGCCTAGAAGGTTACAAATTTGGATCCGAACTCAGCACTAAGCCTTTTTAGCAGGCTAAATCTTTTTCATGCTACATTGTAACACCTACTGCGTCACTGGATCTCGGTTTAAGCAGTCTCATCCCAAGCACTCGTTCCACGTCCTACGGTGGGATTCGAACCTGCAACGTAAGGAATAGTTCCTTACTCCGCAATTTTACAGCAAACGCTATATAATCATGGTGTTGGACTGGGGACGACTATAAATATCAAATATACTAAGTATTAAGAAAATATTCCCTTCTGTAAGAAAGGATATGCAAAACAAAAAAATACGAAAGTATATACTTTGATATTTCTGCTAACCGCAAAACTTTACTCGAAAACTATTCCTGGGATTGAGAGACAGAATATCTTAAGTTTGTATATTGTTATTCCATGCTAATAATATTAATCTTGTCAAAAATATTTAGAAATCTAAGTAAAATTTCCTTGGAATTTTTAAACATGCATGCATTACATACCACATTTACATATTTAAAAAAAACTACTTTTTCTTATTCTTTTCTTGACTTCAGCGCGCACCAGTGCACTTTAAAATTGCGTAATTTTCCCCAAAAAGCAAAATGCTTCTAGAACATCCATTATATCTAAATGAACATTCACCAATTCTTCATAGTAAAGAGTCTTTTTAATAGACAAGTATGAAAATTACATAATTTTATCAAAGTAACAAACATGAACTTCCTAATGCTTCAAGCAGTGTGGCCAATTAAATTTTAAGAGACATGAAGTGTCAGAAATGCTTCCTCTACGAAAGAAGAGGTTCTTTAGCAGGCGAGTGATTGTTGACTAAAAAATTGTTTTTTGGTGCCCTCTTGATAAACCTTGGTCGAACCTTTGCCTAGGTTATAAGTTTATAAAGTCTTGAAACTTTACATTATTAATAATTATCCTATTCGTAATTTCTTAAATCGTTATCTCTTTAATACAGATTAAAACACAATTCACGTCTTCTTTGAAAATCAGGGTAATGGCAGTTTGTTTACTAATTTTGCAAGAAAAAAAACAAATTCTGGTGCTTTTTTTATAAAACCCTGGGAATAAAATATTTGGTGGATGAGAATAACAACCAAGGTTTTTTTTTTTTAATACGGTAACTCTTATTCACATTTTTATTGATAAATGATCATGATATTGTATCCAAGAGGTGGTGCCACAAGTTTGTTCTCTGCGAGAGTGCCATTGAGATATAATAAGCTTGAGATGCTTTAAATGTATATGTATATGGTTGCAGATGTTTCAACATTCTACCTAAAAAAAAATTCTTAAGTTTTTCTTAGTTTCCTTATGCTGAAATATATGGAGACAAGATCAGTATTCAACCTCAAAAGTCCATTAAACAATATATAAATTGGAACAGAGCAAACACGGACCTAAAACAAAATATCAGAACAGGTATCAGGTGCCATGGAGGAGTGTGCATCACCTGATGACCAGTTACACCCGCCGTGTGCTCCTTAGCATGACCGGGAAATAACAAAAAAATTCATCGTCAATTCAGTGTGTGTATATTACGATGGCCGATATCAGCCATGTCAGTCTCAAATTTAAGGGTAGCGTGTCAGTGAATCGTTTCACATGGCAGACTAACCTTAACGCAAAGTGACAAAATGTACAAGCTGTCATTTGGTGATGTCAAGTTACTGTGGCATGACTCGCTTGTTTTTCGTAAAGTGTACAGCGTGTTCATACAACTTTGCTTGATGGCACTTTACCCTTAAGTGCAATTAAAATACTTTATATCCAAAAAAAAATTATAAAAACAAAAAGGTAAGATCAACCAACCAGCATGGGGGAACTATTAACATTGAGAAAGTTCAGTTTCTGAGACTTTATTGCGGTCGCGATCGGGGCCAAAATGATTATTAACATATGCGTCCGTCCAATTTTGTGCATCTTACTTAACTTTAACTGATTGGTGAGATACATGTATGAACCTTTTACTATGTAGTATCATATATCTTATTGTTAACCATAAACCTGTAGCTATATACCTGCTGCCTAATCCTTTATGTATTTATTACATAATAAAATATGTTCAAATCTATCGCTCTGAGTGTCGAGTAAAGGTTTTTGGATCCCATCACCGGTATATTGTGACTTCTTTATACGAGTGAAAAATTCTTGAATGGATAGTATAGAATCAATCATTCAATCAATCATATATCATTTCATTCCTTTGAGAGTTTTTTTTCACAAAGCTTTCAAGTTTCTGATAAAAAAAAAAAATGGATGACGAAATGAATCCTCAGAATACTAAGAGGGTAGATAACACTTGCATAACATATTAAAAGAAGTTTAGAAAATTTGTTATTTTTTGTTTATTTTAAAATCTTTAATTGTTTTAGGGGGAGGGGGCATTCACTTGGTAGAGGTGCAAGATATTATTCAGATCGCGGGTTTTTTGTAGCCGTTCAAAGGACCTTTTGGGGGAGGCATGATTGATATACTATAAATATCCTTACTTTCACAAGAAATTTTTTTATAGTTTTACACAAAATTAACATTTATATATGTTAATATATATGTTTGTTATCATTTCGGCCCCGATCGCGACCGCAATAAAGTCTCAGAAACTGAACCTTTTCATTGTTAATAGTTCCCTCATGCTGGTTGGTTGATCTTATCTTTTGGGGTTTTATTTAATCATTTTTAGCCGGGCTTATTGCTCAAAGAGCAATTGCCGGCTTATGTGATCCTGTTCAAGACAGGATGTTAACCCCATAGTCGCCATTTTAAAGTTACGTGTAAAAATATAGTTCTTACTCTCAACCGCTTTTGAGATTATACAAACGCTAAATAAAGCGACAAAAATAAAACGAAGTTTTATCTAATTAAATAAACATATTTATTACCTTTGAAAACTTCAGTCTTAAGTCAAAGAACATAGTTCATTAGTGTAAGGATTTTTGATAATCAGTGTTACCTGTATCTTAGTTCTCTACACATACGAAGAAAAGGAGAGGGAACCAGATTGGCCTGTTTGTTTATTTTCAGTTGCGGTACCAGATTAATTCTGATTCTGACAATATCGGACCGTGGTATTAGGATCGAAACTCGTGTCTTATCATTTATTTTTATAGATTTAAAATGATTTTTTCATCAGAATTTTAAATCTGATATTTTTTTTAATTTGTTAATACAATATAAACGTATGATTCATGTAAGAAATTCTACTCTGTAAATGAGCCCGGCTCTCTGTACTTCTGAGTACTTTGATTTTTTTTTTTGGATATAAAGCATTTTAGTCGCACTTAAGGGTAAAGTGCCATCAAGCAAAGTTGTATGAATACGCTGTACACTTTATGAAAAGCAAAGCGTGTCATGCCACAGTAACTTGACATCACCAAATGACAGCTTGTACATTTTGTCACTTTGCGTTAAGGTAAGACTGCCATGTGAAACGATTCACTGACACGCTACCCTTAAATTTGTATGTAGACTGACATGGCTGATATCGGCCATCGTAGTATATAGATGCCTAACAATAGGTTTAAAAAGGTCAGACATCATTTGACTTAATGATAATTTGTATTTGCTGACATGGTCATTGTATCGACCATATATGTAGAACTCATATTTTAATATTAATTTTATAACACTTCATAAAAAAAGCCTGTCTTTAGGACTTAAAAAGAACCACATCCTTTAACCATTGAGATAAAATCAAGCTCTTAAAGATAACAACGTGCTAAAGAGGTAAATATGATACAAGAGGAAATGTTTACGATTCAGAATCTTTTTATAAGTCGCGTGTCTTATATTAACAATAACATAATTACGCAACGTTAAAGCTTTCGTGTGCTTATTAAATTTCTAAAGCAGGTTTTTTTTTTTCATTCGTGATGTTGATGCTTGATAAGTGATATATTTTTAGTTGAACGTTTTTTTTTTTGGTTTCCACAAAGGGAATGATAATCAATGATTTGCATGTATTTGATTGTATCCGTCACATTGTCACACTTTGATCTTCCTCCATTTACTTTTACAATTTTAGCAATTGGCCAATTCATCTTTTGGAATGATATTCCTCAAGATACCTTGACCAATTGCAATAAATTAAGAGTCCTTCTGCAAAACTTTAAGGCTTTACTAATCCAAAAGCAGAACGATTTTGAAATTATTGTTTTCATTGGGGGGGGGGGGCTGAAAATGCAAAACCCTTGCTTCCTGAACTCTTCTGACAACTCTCACAGTAGGCCATTAACATTTTACAATTGTTGTATTTTATGCAAAATAGCTCTTCAGAGCTTATGTTCTTTGTTTATGTACCCGACTTTAAATAAATATTATCTTATCTTATCTTATCTTAATTCTTATTTTGTTTGCCAAATTGGAGTCAGAATGATGGGAGTATTTTGTATTAAGAAACATCATACTTTTCGTAAGTTATAATTATCGAATTATTTTAGTGTACTCTCTCAATGCTTTAGTGAAATGAAAGTGAGTACAGCTATAAACAACCCTATTGCTGTCTCCAAACAGCATCTTGTTAGGGATATTTTCGACCAACATTCTTTTTTATTACTGTCACCGGCATTAAACAAATAAAAATCTTCAATATTCAGAATATATTTGATTGTTTATGTACAATTCCTTAACGCCAATTTTGGCGGGACTTTTTATGTTCACCTCATCATGTCAATCTTATCCGTCACAATGTTGTAGTTTTCTTATAAAGTTTTCCCATCTTAAAATCTTATGGTAAAATGGGGGTATTTTTCATTCCACCTGAAATCCCACAAAAATCCTATGGGAGAAAAAAATGTGAGGGATTTTTCCTCCCATGGGATTTTTTTTATCCAATCATTAGGGGAGAGGGTTAAAATTCCCATTATAGACCAAGGACATCTAAGCTCCAAAATAAAACCTTTTTCATTACTAGTATTAGTCATTACGTAAGTGTATTCTCTCATTTTTTCAAAACCGGATTATGTTTTGTTAAATAATACGTATTAAACTCGTGCCAAAACGATTAACGATTCGCGCATTTTAATATCTCTCCTCTTTAAACAGTAATAATTATCAAATTTATTCCCACAGCAAGTGTCCCATTAAATGCATCACCTATAAAGATCATCAAACACTTCCCAAGCAATGAGAACCATCTCATTCTCTTAATGATAAGCTCACTTGATCTCGTACAACGACCTTGTAGAATGGGTTCTAACAGATTTAAGCATTTTGTCAGAGAAGTCAACATTGACTCTTTTATCAGAAATTGTACTTAAATAAATGATCCGTTGAGTGAAACAGTTGATTAAATAGACAAAAGAGCAATTTTAGCCATTAATTTGCTGTGATGTTTCTCTCAGTTAATTAACAGTGTCCAAACAGATGATGAATCATGACAAGCGAATTCTATACAGACACTCACTGATTGGTTTGGTTTGTATAATACTTACAGAGATCAAATATTTCTAAAGTAAATCACTGCAAGAAATGATATATCAATTTACAATATAATCACGTTATTTGTGAATCTTCTAGATAAATACGAATAGGCAGTTAAGCAAACAATTGTTGAGAACATATGTAAAAATGTATATACTAGTATATAATATTCATTGTCAGATCAGTAGACATGCTACATGTACCAATTACGAATCGGAAAAAAGACTACTAGTATCATAGTCTACGCTTTCAATTAAAACAACCAGCTTCTTGGTCGTAATTTTCCAAACTGATTTGATCTTACTCCATATATGATTGTTACTATAAACCCTGGTTTATGATAGTTACCAACTATTCTCAATTTGGTAGTTAGTTATTGAGTGCATGGATTTCAAATATATCTTAGATTAATATAACGATAATAGAAGCAAAATGTATGCAAGAAACTAAGTACTTCCTCGAATGACAAGTTTTTGATGGGACTGAAAATAAACGATATACACTGTATAGATTAAGCACACCGGCTTTCTCGAAATATGTACATGTTTAAGGACAGTCAATTGTTACCTTTCGGTTAAGTAACACCTCTCAAATCACATAGATTATACAATGAAACATATGGAGATAATGAACAGTATTCAAGATCAAAAGTCCATAAAATAATACAAAAAAGGAGCAGAGCAAACACGGACCTCCAAAACATCAGAGGTGGGATCAGGTGCCATGGAGGAGTGAGCATCCCCTGCCGACCGGTCACACCCGCCGTTTGCTCCTTGTCATGATCTGGATTGACTAAGGAAAAATTCGTCGTCAATTCAGTGTATAAATAATTGACTAACAATAAGTATGAAAAACGTCAGTCAGCATTTGACTCCATGATAAATTGTATTTGCTGACAAGGTGATTGTATCGATCATAGAACTTACGAAATAATGACTTTAAAAAAGACTGCTGAAATTCTTATTTCATCAACTTCATCAAACAATACACAAACACCGCAGCAGGTGTATCTTCGCGGCCCATCCCTGGCCCGCGTGGAGAGATCGAGGTTTCCCCGACCACATTGGTCAGCTAAAGGATTGATTTTTACCTGATCAGTTTACACTGAAATTTATACTTATTACAAAAATGCACAATATACTCTGAGAAACTTTCATGCATTTTCGTGTATCGTAAAAAAAGCATTGTCAATTGACTTATCTTGAGGTTTCACAATAGGATTTAAAAAAAATTCAATGCTATGGTTATCCAATCATAGCTGAAGATCTTGAAAACAATACGCTATGAGAGCAACTAAAACAGTTGGGTGAGTTCTTTGTTGAGGAAGTAATAATTTTTAAAAAAAGTTAGGAACACATACTTAGCGTCTTGATGTGTTGAGATGTATATGTGATCATTTTTTCCTGTGCAAAGTATAAATGCTCTTTCTATTTGTTTGATTTATGGCTCTCAATTGCAATTTTAAAATTAATTGAACTTAGTGCAAGCTTTGAAAAGCAAAAAAGTCGTGACAGATTAACACCAAAGGAGGTAATAGTGGAATATAACTATATACTCAACATAAGTTCCAAGTGTTCCACCTTATACATGTACTTATTGAAAAACTACATAATAGAATGGTATGATGTTTTCAAATTATTGTAACCAATAGGTCTTCTCAACAATTGTAAAAAGAAAAACCAATTATCAGCGATGAAAACCAATGTCCCGTGACTAAGCTTGAAAACACGGCACGTGTTCTAGCTGTGTTATCAGCTTCTTTTTGTGACCATAATTTATTTTTAAAAAACTGGCTTCACAAAAAGAAAAACCTTTGCCAAAATGACCATTGAGACAGGAGGGAGAGCCGTTGAAATGTTGATATCTGAATCATCCTTTCGACACGTTTTACTCAATTTTTTTTGTGTCCATTTGTCCTTGATAATTACTTTAAAAAATTAACAACCAGTTAAAAAAACATTTCAACACATTTTTCTATAGGTTGTGATTCATTTTTATTGCCAACTTTTAACCAAACCAGAGATGCATGGTCAAGAATTTCGTCTGAGGCCAGGGTTTTGCGTCACAACAAGGTTAAAAGATTAGATTGTTTCTTGGTCCTGATCCACTTTACGATCATTTAAACCAATCTCTACGATAAGAAAAAGGCAACAAATTGGCCTAGTGGTAGTCAAAAATCAGCTCAAACAGTCTGAATCAACCTTAAAGAAGTACACTTACATGTACGTGAGAAACTTCCAAGGATATTGACCAAAAGACATCTGTGTGATGCACTGGCCTGACAGATACTCGGATCTGAATCCCATTGAACATATTTGGGACTTTAAAAAGGAATTTCAAAGCCCCTCCCCCTTTTCAAACAATTTCAAAGGTCTAGAAAGATCCATGCAGTAGATGTGGCAGCAGATGCGTCAATTTTCTATTATTGGGTACATGGTATATACGTATCCATGAGAAAATGATGTCTTGCAGTAATTATTGCGAGTAGTGGTCTTATTCCACAGAAATTATTTAATGTAAATTTTCATTTTGATGGTACATCATGTCCCTGACACTTTACTTTGAAATCTGACGAGATACTTATATGAAATTTTCGCAACAATGTTCGCTGAAGTCATCTCGTTCGTCATACAATTAAGTTGTTAGTTAAGTTAACCCATATCGACTATAGTCAGTAAAACATCGAAGTATATATATATGTGGCAGACTATGTGGTGTAAAAATGATGTTCATAACATTAAATGGATGTTTTGTCACTATTATTAATCAAATTGTTCTCTACGATGCACTAATGACAAATTATCAATTAACAAGATAATATATATAAATGTACATATTTATGGAGAAAACGAGCATCTAAGTCCATTAAACATAACAAAATAGGAGCAGCGCAAACACGGACCTCCAAAACATCAGAGGTGGGATCAGTTGCCAAGGAGGAATGATCATCCCTTGCCAACTGGTCACACCCACTGTGTGCTCCTTATCATGAGCGGAAAATAACGGGGAAAAATCCGTGAAGAACTCAATCTGTAAAAAAATGCCTTAACTATCAGTATGAAAATGATATTGATATCGTTTAATGATGAAAATAATGCATTATTGGATCTTCACTGTAATTTCATCAATTTACTAGTATATTTCATACATGCTTATCATCTTATACATTTTAATGCATTAATGGTTTAACTGTAACCTATCTGATTGCTAGATATTAAATTGTTCTTAACTTCCATGATTAGAAATTTTTTTTTTATTTTATCCTAGCGACCAACTCTTCATTACATAAAATAGATAAGTGATTCATTAAAATTTATAGTTAATGAGCAATAAAACTATTTTATGACGACAAAATAACCCAATTTCGTCCTGAATTTTTTTTCCCGACTCTCGCAGCATATTTATTTATTTATTTTTTTGAAAACGTTCAACCACGGATGTAACCAGTGATTTCATCGATTTTATTAACTGTGTATATGTTCTAGGATACTTAATCCGATTTCATACCAACAAGAATCTTTAGCAAGCAGTTGATGAAAAACGTCTTAAAACATAATCGTCTTTTGGACCGCACAGCTGCTGGTTACAAACTAAATCTTATTTTGGAGGAAAATTACATTGCACCAGTTAATTTAACTCTAAAGACTCGCAGAGTTCTTTTCCCACCGAAGCAAATTAATTTACATTATTTTGGAACATTTGATATTTTCGTTGACAATTTCAGATCAATAAAGGGAATTTTGTGACATAATAAATGGTGCCAAATCGCCAAGAACTGCATCAAACATAGCTTTTTTCTCAAATGTGCAAGATGGCTTGCTCAAGATTCCTCAATTAATTGAAACTCTTCTTCCAAGAATCCAAGTTGATTGAGCTGGAAATTTCATTAACCCGTTTTCTTGCTCTGCATGCAGAAAATAAGCTTCAGGCATTTCAGCAATTTCAAGTAACAATATATGCTGTCTGTCCTAGTTTTCTGAAAGTAAGTAAACATATAAAAAAAAAACTTACCTCAAATGAATTTAAAGTCCCAAAGTATATAGGCACAAAAGCCAACCAAATGATACAGGTTGTGTACATGGCGAAACCAATGAATTTGGATTCATTGAAATTCTCAGGAATCTTTCTAGTCTTTATGGCATAAAGGGTACACACGATAATAAGAATTATGTTATAAAGCAATGAAACTAGAAAAGAAATATCATTTGTTTTACATTTTAAAATCACTTCATTGCGTCTATTTTTAGGAGTGTAAAGTCTGGTCCCCGGCCTTTCTAAGACCAGCCAAACAATGCTGAATAGCACCTGAATTGATATTAGTACCAATGCAATCACAATTTGGGACTTTGGACTGATAAATGGAGGTCTTCGCGCAGACTTCCTTGCACTGTCAAATATACGTGAAATTCTGTTTGTCTTTGTGAGTAATGAGGAATATATAACAGAGAAACCGAGTCCGATACCGGCTCTTTGTATGGCACATGTTATCGTCGACGGGCGAGCAATTAAAACAAATGTAACTAAATAACACAACACACAGCCACTTAATAACATATAACTTAGTTCGCGGCCAGACGCCATAACAACTGGAGTGTCGTTGTGTTTGAGAAATGTAACAATAACTGTGAAAGTCACTATCAACCCAATGCATGAAAGAAATACCGGAATCAGGGCATAAACAGAAACGATGTTTATGTGCTGTTCCGGAAGTCTATAGCAACCTCGTTTATCCGGGTTAGGCCACATCGCTTCTCCACAATCTTCACAGGTAAATTCGTCTTTTAGATACTGCCATTCTTGGCATTTAATGCAGGCCCAACAACATGTGTCGCCATCTTTACCAACAAATTTGATTTCGTTGAAGTTACAAGGCCTGCTACATCTCGATGACGGTGTCTCCTTGGTTCGTCCCGCCCAAATAATTTTGTCCGTATCTAGCGACAATTTGTCTGTCCAGCTTCCTACAGTGGAATATTGGTAGGAATGGGATGTTTCATTCCACTGAAAATTCATTATGTTGTATCTCCCCAAAGCATCACCCTTTTCGTCAAATTTGACACGAGCACCATAACCATCTACAAAAAGGAAATCAAGTGATTTTAATCAGAACTTTTTTAATTGTGGCTTCTCCATCTAGGAATTGGTAATTTAAAAATATATAAGTAATGAAGGATTTTTATACATTGATAAGAGAAATAATGCTTACAGGAATAAATTCTATTGCAATTTCATAAAATTAACATTTAAAATGTAATTTTTGCTAAATTTGTCCCACAAATTTTGCTCAATAACGTTGCATCATAAGTATAAAATGCGTTTCTTTTAAAATATGTATAATAAGTTACGCAAATGTTACAAACTATGAATGTTCAGGGGGATTATGAACCTTGATTTTCTACGTTTTGTTTCCCTTTCCAAATAGGAAATATATTTACAAATCTTCCTGTCAATAACTCTGGCATAATGAACATGAAGGGGATTTAATATTAACTTATTGCACTTATAATTTCCAGTGTTGGACAGGGAAATCAATTTTTTTGGAAAATAACAGTCGTAGACGAATTGGCCAGAGGTGAGTGATAGAAATCTAAGTAAATTAAAGGCTATAGACATTTGGATCGGGCTCGAGAGCCAAGTTCCTCTGGGGATAGTAGGTGGAAGCCGCCTTGTTAATTATTGGAATCGATAACATTCGTCGTAGAAGCCAGTTGCTTATCTAAATGACCAAGATTAAATTTCCAGTACCATCAATGTACAGTGGAAGCAGATTCACAAAGTTGAAATGACAATTTTTGTCTATTCTTTGATCTGAAACTGTTGATCACTTCTTAAAACGGTTTTACGCATTGCAAATCTAATTTCTTTAGAGTACTTCTTTTCATTGGGGCCTACACGGTAAGAATAAGATGGAAAAAAAGTGTTATCGTTCCCACTAATAAAACTTTTGTAAATAAATTCTTAAGTCTCACTTAATTTGTAACTGCATTTTTAAACAACTGTTTAAATTTCACCCATGATTATCCAACAGACTCAATTGTCTAACATTATCAAGTGCAAAATCCCCTTTCAAAAGATGAAATTTTCATATCACTTTTCAGTTTTGATTTCTTTTTGATTTACCTACATTGGATTCCAAAACCACAGACATTTTAATAATATTATTCATAAATATATTGAATGATTTGGTAAATGTTCAACCAAGCTCCTGACCTTACTTCTCAGGCGACAAAATTTGAATTGCCGTGAAGAAGAAACTGCAGAAGTATTGTAAAACTATATTTTCCAGAAGAGATCTTAATGGATTCTAAAACGTTTAAAGTCTTAAAGCAATTTAAACACCAAAAAGTGTCAAAACATATTACTTTTCTCCGAATTATATAACCCCTCTTCCCGATAAATTAAAGAGCTTTTTGTCTTCTTAGGCAACTGCCCCCGAAAAGAAAATGGTTCTCTTATATTTGCATTTCTCGTCATTTACAAAATTACTTTTCTGAAAGGAAATCATTCTGATTTTACATAAAAGTTCTATGATATTAAAAAGATTCTAAAGTTTCTCTAGAGAATCTTTCAAGACCAAGTCATCCAACAATCTGTAGATCGAATTTCGATGAACTTTTAGTTTGTCCTTTTTTTTAGCTAACCTGCCTTATATTTCTACATGTATGAAGTACAATTTATCACAAAAAAAAACTTCTACATAAAAAGACCAAAAATTTTCCTTCGAATTTTAAATAAATGCATTTCATTCAGATGTTGTATTGATGTATCCGAATGAAGTCAACATTGCACTGAAGAGTCTGTCACATCTTTGTCAAATTTTGAGGTTTAAGTTACTACAGAAGAAAATGACCAGCTAATAGCTAATTTATATGGCAAACGGGGGGATTTCAGCTTTTCAATCGTCAACTTCCCTTATTATCATAGTCATATTTTAACATCATCTGCATGTACGTTTAAGTCTGTACCCTTACCAAACTGTTACGTTTGCTGCGGATATGCAGCAAGTCTGCTGCAATTTTGCAATGAGACAATATATTTGGTATAATAGCAAGTAATTCAATACTAAGCAAAACAAACACCCATATAAGGGAAAGTAAGGGATCTTGATTTCAAAACTCTCGTTTAATATTTATAAATGTAGAGTATTTGTGGTCTTTCATTTGATGTTCGTGCTAAATCTAATGTTCATATTGTGTAATTATACCCCCCGCTTGAAAAGTGGGAGGGTATATAGTAATCGGTATTTCCGTCCGTCCGTCCGTCTGTTACGCTTTTGGGTACCCATCTCTTATCCGCAACTCCTCTCATACCACTGACGGAAATTTAATGAAACTTTCACAGAATCTTTATTACATTATTGCCATTGTGCACCTCCTATTTTACTTTTTGATCTGACATATATTTTGGATTTTCCAGAGCAAAACATGGACACTGCCATTATATTCATATGGAAGGCAGGGGTATCATTTAGTGAGCTTATTGCTCACAGTACCTCTAGTTTATGTAGCTATATAAAAAGTTAACTGCCTTAAATTTTTATTACATACTCGTATATTCCTTGATAAGCTTTTGCATGCACTTTTTACATTACAGATATAACTTTCACATCACACAAAAGCATACGTCAGCACAGGAAAACTTAGAGGAAAAATCTTTATTTTTCTAGGGAAAAAAGTACAGTTATATGATTTATATCATTTTTTGGAAAACATGCGCTAAAATACGAGTGAAAAAAGTAGAGCTGCGATTGAATTCAGCGGAACTATAGGGGTCAAGGTCAAGGGCAAGCTTAAATTCTTAATTTGGGTTCGGTTTGGAAAAGCTTTTGTTTCAAATATAATGAAGTTCTAGATTTTCAATAAAAAAGTTAACAAATCAAAGGATAACTAGAGGTACTGCGAGCTATGAGCTCATTAAATGATACCCCCGCCTCCCATATGAATATAATGGGAGTGTCAATCTGTTGTTGTGGGAAACCCAAAATATGTGTCAGATCAAAAAGTAAAATAGGAGGTGCACAATGGCAACATGTAATAAAGATTCTGTGAAAGTTTCATCAAATTTCATTCCGTGGTATGAGAGGAGTTGCGGATAAGAGATGTGTACCCCAAAGCGTAGCAGACAGACGGACGGACGGACATACCGATTACTATATACCCTCCCGCTTTTCAAGAGAGGGGGGTAAAAAAAATGTACATGTACATCATCTTATGATTACAAACAAAAGTAGGTTATCAGAATCATTGAATCATTAACAAAAATTATTATATATAATTACATTGATATGTTCTGTTTATATTCGAACAATGATCATACTGATATACTGTTTTTAAAAAATATTTTTAAAAAAAATGCAAAATATTTTTTATGAATATTAAAGTTAGAATTTAAGATATTGACGTGATATGATAGAAATCTACGACCACAATATATTGAGGCAAAACGATCATATATTCCTCGTTAGATATTATAGATTAACCTTTTATCACATATTTTCCCCTTTATCCCATTGATATAGCTCATGAGATATTGTTTTCGTATCAACACTATGTATTCCTACGCCGCGTGACGTAATGTAAATAAACAAATACGTGTGTATGGTGGAGAGAATGACTTAATTTGTCAAATTTTACTTTATTTGATATATTTAAAAAAATTATTCTGGAAAACAAAAATAAGTGCAGTAATACTTTCGTTCTTTTATTCTTGTACGAAATATTTCACACAGCGTAATATTATTTATTACGTTATTTGGTCCGAGGTAACCGAAAGGGAACTTTGAATTAGAAATAAAGACAAAATACACATTTATAGTGAACAAAAATATGTGATAAAAAGAATCTCCCATGGTTTGTGGTTTGATATGATTTTTATCCAACTCGTTGTGTGTTTTCTATCCCCTCGCCAAGGCTCGGGGATAGAAAACACACAACTCGTTGGATAAAAATCATATCAAACCACAAACCATGGGAGATCCTATATATATCAATTTGAAAGCTTATTATTTCAGTTTGAGCCCAGACTTCTAAGATTCGGCGATCTTCAAAAATGTGTATTAGCCCTTTTCCAAATAAGAATAAATGAATTTGAGTTTATTATAATAAATAGATAAGGGGATTTTTTTTATTGTTTATTTAAATGTATTAAGAATTCAAAAAAGTTTTTGATGGGGAATATATAACCCATAAATTACTGAAAAAAAACTAGAGGTACTGTGAGCAATGAGCTCACTAAATGATATCCATGCTTTCCATATGAATATTATGGCAGTGTTCATGTTTTGCTCTGGAAAATCCAAAATATACGTCAGATAAAAAAGTAAAATAGGAGATGCACAATGGCAATATGTAATAAAGATTCTGTGAAAGTTTCATTGAATTTCCTTCAGTGGTATAAGAGGAGTTGCGGATAAGAGATGGGTACCCCAAAGCGTAACAGATGGACGGACGGACAAACCGATTAATATATACCCTCCCGCTTTTCAAGCGGGGGTATAATAATCGGCTCCTGAAGGTTTAAAAAAAATTACAGTTCTAATATGCCTTTATTAGTCGGCTGGCCAGGAGATGACAATTTTATTTTCAAGATGACTGTTGGAAAAATTTAAAATTTCCATCTCTCTGTAAGGGTGAACAGCTAAGGCTTTTTCTAATTACAACACACCATCATAAATTCGATGTTTGTAGATTCACGATTTCCTCCAATTAAATATCATCGAATTTTCCGTTAAAGATCACATGGGAATTTATGTCCTGAAAATTGAATCCACAAAACTATTACCCAATGCTAATAATCAGGGCGATGTTTTTAATTGTTACGTAATGGTTGAATAATTCATTACTGAAACCTCTGGTCCCAATTTCTTGATATATAATGATTTTTCATTGGTTTCAGAAGTCATAAAATGTTAAAATATAGGATATTAATTTTTAATTCATGGGACATCATAATTTCTAATTAATAAATGATGGGCAAAATATTCATAGTCCGAAAAAGGCAGGCCAGTAATAATCTGACAAATAGAATTGTGCATGCTCTGACATGATAGATAAGCCATAAGAGAAACTTTATAATGGAAAAACAATTTCTAATCTCCCACTTAGCCCGAAGGAAATATTAAATGAAAAGTTATGTCGAACGAAAAGAAATTCTGATTTTTTCTTCCCTTCTTACATTTTTTTTTGCTTTGAGCATCAAAAGCTATATAAGAAAAAAAATCGCGCATCCAACTACTTTGACAGGAAATTTCATTATCATCAAATCGGCAGAACAGAAAAACTCATTCTCTCCTAAGTCAAATAGAAAGCCATTTTAGAAATTAACAGATTTTCTATCATTCTGTGAAGCCGAGCGCACTACTCTGATTTTGTAGATTATAACACTATTGGATCTCGATGGAGAAATAATATTTTATCTTTCAGAGATGCATGCTTCAGATGGCATTCAGGGCTAGCAGCAAAGTTCGGATGAAGTCTGTCGTGAGGTCGCATTAGAGTGACAATGAACTTCCGCATCGTAATGAACTGAATTATGGGAAAATATAAAGCTTATCTTAACATATTCTACTGCCACTCATGTTACTCACCGTCAAAAGTCGTATTCAGAATATAATCTCTCAAAATTTTTCCATTAATTTGACGCATTTCATCACATAAATCTTCTGTTTTGCATGTTGCGTTCAACATTGCGTCAATGGCTCTAGCAATAGCATGTACCGCGTCATGAATAAACTGCACTTTAGTTTCTTGTTTAAATGTTGCAGATGACAGTCTTTCGGTACCATTACATTTTGGTTTATCAATCTGGTCTTGATATTTGTCTGCAAGAGAGCAATTGTGTATAGTTTCCCAGAATTCTGGAAACCAGGGATTTCTTTTGTTGTTAGATGGGGTCAGTGACATAAAATATCTATCAAAAGAAGGAATTAATGTAGATTGTAACTCAATCGTCAATGCCCCTTCAGCGACATCTGCATTTTGCTGGACAGGTTTTTCTTGCGTCCCCCATGCGTCACTAGCAATCCAAATAAATCTTGAGGCCACACCTTTTCGTGTCGCTGCATTGAGCAAGTTCGTTGCGTCCTCAATACGCAAAAACAGCACCACAACTCTAGCGTTTTCTTTTGCTTTTAATTTAACAATGGCATCATCAAACGTTGATGGATTTGAATTGGACAAAATTTTTAGAGACTCTGCAATGCAAACATTTCGTGCCTTTGCCTTTTCTTTGAATTCGTCAATGCCCGACTGGCCATAGTCTCCTTCAGACGCTACTGTGGACACGTATGTCCAGTTGAAATATTCCACAATATCCACAATAGCTTTAGCCTGAAAATTGTCCGGTGGAACTGTTCGTGAAAAATAATCATATCTAGCCTTATCACTCAAATCGGCGCTTGTTGAGGCATAGCTTATTTGCGGTAGCTTAAAGAGTCTCAGAAGATTTGCAACTTGAATCGAAACACTACTATACGATCCTCCTATGACTCCAGCCACATTTTCATACGTCACATTTGCCCTCGCCTTAGAACCATCATCACATGAGAAGTCGGACGAATCTATGGATGTAAATGATCCACGAATAAATTCTAAGGATCGTTCTAGTGCAAACGTTCCCCGAGCGCAAGTATCGTATATCTTAGCACCTAATTTGATCTTTGGGAGTATTTCAGGATTTTTGTTAATATTATCTATTGTGTGTAACATGGCCTCTGCTCTCTGAACTCCTCGGTCTAGATTGATTTCACCACATGCTCGGCGATCGGAACTTTTCTGGTGAATAGGGAACAGTCCACCAATAATTATGTCCCCTGGAATATAAGCCGAAACTGCTTGATTCTCTGCACAAACACGCAATAAAATCACACAAAATATCACAAATATCTTTTCAACCACAAATGTCCACAAAGAGAAATTCACCCCCATCATTTTTCAGGAGTTGATTCTACCTCACTATCCATTTTTTCTCGGGTAGGTAAAGATATTACATATATCACTAGTTCCCGCCATCTCCTAGGACTGTTGGAGAGCAAGTAAATCAATTCCTGCAGTAGTGCAGCTTTTCTCTATTGGTAATCCTTTTACTCATTAGCCGAGGCTGCTTCGGGTTATTGTGGCCCGCTCCATAATGTAGAGGACCTATAAATTAAAAAAGAAGCCGGCGTATATATAAGAAGCCATGAAAGATAGGAAAAGCTCTCCTAATACGAAGGAAGAAAACGTATATAATTCCACTAATTACAATGGAGTCTCAACAAAATTCCGGAGACTTGCCTAGCGAATCGTTCTGTGAAAGTTTATGTGACTGAATTATAAAGGCTGTGCTGAAAGTATCATTGACAACGATCAGTAAATATTATCTTTCAATCGCTTCGATTTGCTTTATAGATGTCATATTATGCTACCTATTTGTTTGACCTACCCACACGCACATATTTGTAATACACTACTTATTTCGAATCAAGAGAGCAAATATATTTTTTTTAATCAGACATCGATAAAAAGAGAAAAATTATATCATTTTATTTAAAACAAACTAAGTCTCCAGTGCATATCAATACCTTTTTAGCTTTATTTTATGGTCATGACTTCAATCATTCTATAAAAATCAACGGTACCCTAATTTTTCTAATGAAACATGGACAGCTACAGATTCAATATACTGTCGCTTTGTCCTCATTCCCTGAAAACAATATAGACATTTACACTATTTAGAAAACGAAATGGAATAAATTGATGATATCGAGTACAAAATTCTTCCTCCCAAAGATAAACATAAAACGTCAGCTGCTAGAATGGTTAGGGACAACTGATATTTTATATGCTTGTCCTGCATTTAATATATCTCAAATGATATTAACAGCCGTCCTAATCAATTATAAAACGAATTGGGATGGGGAAATTGATGTATCAAGAATAAAGATATCAATCTACATAAAGACCAAAAAATACGTTTATTTAGTATAAATTCAGTGTAATCGTTATATCATTTCATACTGATATTTATTTTCACACAGCTTTAATGTAATGCATTTATTATTTGAAAAAGAAATATATTACCAGGTATCTATAACATAAAGCTATTCAGACAATTTGATATATAACCTCTGTGCAAATAATGAATTCATTGTATAAGACATGCGCGGATCTAGAAATTTTTTTCCTAAAAGGGGGTGGGGTCCACATCGATTTTTTACAGGTATCTTTTTAAATAGTTGGGAAGATGGAACAAGTTGTTTTTTTTTCTTAGCATATAATATTAATAATGAATCTCTATACCATTAACCAGGGATCTTTTTTTTCTTCGAGTGATCTGTGTTTTCTCATGAGGACCCAAAATTTTATTATTTGAGCTATATAGCTGAATATTTCTATAGAGATATTGACAACTTGTTATTATTCTACCTCAACGACAAACCCTCTACTTCTCAAAAGAGATTATTTAGCTGATATACTTAATCTGAATTGTTGATTTTTCATTTAAAAAGAAATTAGTGGTCAGGATTGAAATATTACGCAAAGCGATGGTCCAAACTATTAAAAATTAGAATGGTATATTACATGGACATATGGAACATGTTAAGATCAATATTTACGATAACTATGCACTATGCAGTTTAATGATCAGCTGACAAAAAAGGTAACACCATTTATAGGCTCATTATTTCATTGTGTTTTAGAGAAACTGTTTTTAAGACTGCTTATACCCAAAGCCCCTTTTATAAGGAGGGCATTGTTCGGTTTTATATACCAAGGGTATATTTTAAAATATTCCAAAATACAAAATGATATTGAATTCCTTAAAAAGATTCATAGCTGGTACAAGTAAATGTTCTTAATTCCTATTTCAGACTTTACCACTCATTTAAATACTAACAGCAGCGAAAGAGAAACTTAAGTGGTAATGTGCAACAATATATTAATTTTGATAAGTGGTGTAAATAAAATGTGGATACATAAATACAACCTGAAAAGAACTTTTTGAAAATCAAAGAACACAATTTTTTTTTCATAATGTCATTATCAAAACATACGATCTTTCAACACTGTATATATAACTTTTACCCCCACGGAAAAGAATTTTCGACATCATAAACATGCAGTGGCCCTTTCTTTATATTTGGAATTCAATAAATTTACTTTCCCCTGTTATTGGTCATTTGCAAACTTATTTTGTTAAACCGTTCTGATTGTGACAACACGTACTCTGAAATTGGTATAAAAACAAACTCGAGTTTCTGATTGACATTATCTTAAAAAGTTTTTGGCAATCAGGTATTCCAACAAACTGTCGCAATACCAATTGCGCACTGACATAAGTAGACCTTCAATTTTATTTATAAAAAGCAGAAACGTATGCATGAGAAGGAGAAAATACTCGCTTCATCTCGACATTTAGATATATCGGTAACGAATTGTGAATTAACAAAAGTTACCTCCATTGAACGATTGAACAATGAAATCAAGAGTCTCGTTTAAAGAGATTGTTATAATGTCGAATGTTGACTGACGAATTGATCTTGAGGTTGCAGGTTCGAATCCTTTGGATGAAACATATTAACTTAAGCCTATTGTCGCAGTAGGTGCTGTCAGGATAAAAGATCCTGCAATACGAAGTATCCTTAAATGTTAAAGATAGTCTGAATTTATATACAATTTGTCATTGGCAATTAAAAGAAAAACTCACGAAGGGACACGAAGCACACAATATATCAACAAATCATATTTCGATGTTGCATGAGCTAATAAGGAAAAGATTTTCTTGATACTAGATCTTTGAATTATCGTCTTATAATTGATCCATTTTTCAAATTTAATTAACATATGTTCATGTACCTTCCAAAATATCAATAACTTTTTCATCCTGTAACATATTTAAAGATAATACATTGAAAGCATTAGCTAGCTATAGATAACGACTTTTTAAATGTAAATTTACAATCAATTTGATCCATTGTCAAATTACATAGGTATCATAAAAAAGGTTTATATTCTTAATGATTTAATTTTAGTTGTGACACTTTTAAATTATTTGATTGGGTAAAAGATTTGATCCATTTTGTATAACATAACTTGCCTACGTCACAATTAGTTACGTCAAAAACGTATTACTCCGCTTGCGGTTACTTTTAAAATACCGGGTATACTAAATTTGAAGCCTTTTACTGGAGAAAAAATGTATCATTGTCTTTACTGAAATTAAATTATAAGGAATGAAGCTTATTTCAACTTATGTTATACGATATAATATAACTTTGGGCAGTTTACGATTTTTCATAGACCTCTTCGCGTAAACTGCCCCAAGTTATGTTATATGGTACCATAACAAAAGTTGAAATGAGATTCATTCCTTAAATGTAGCTTAATTTTTGATAATTTTTTATTCGAACAGCCAACATAAGGTGGTTTAGAATTTAAATTACATGGGCCTTAATGCATGTTATATAAAAAGTATACACTTTTTAATGTTAAACTTATGGGGAGACTAAAAAGCTGGCTTGATAATGTTTAAACCTTTTATAAACGATATAGCTGTTCATGAGTTAGAAAAGAACACTTAGCTCTTAGTATAAAACTTTACAAACAGTATGTACACTTTTAAAATTTATGAATGACCGTCTTAACTTAAGAACCAAGGCGGAAGAACTTTATTTTCGTTGAATGTCATGTTTTTGGACCAACTCCAGCAAAACTCTGTTTCAGAAAACTAAGAATAAAATTGGATGTGGCATATCAATATGAAACGATATGTTTTAGTTATGAAAAGTGTTTCAAAAGATCGTGCGTAATTTATTAAGGAAAAAATAAAAAGCAAAAAGAAAAATATTACTCAGCTTTAACAAAATTGTGATAAAAAAGTAATGTACAATCTATGAGTAAATTCATGATAATGATTTAAAATCATGAAAGCTTGAAACTTATGATTGAGATTAATAGCTTGTTGTTTTTAAGCTAATGACAAAACACTTCTTTTTTTAAAAAAAAAAAAAGCATGTGAACAAAATAAAACATGTAAAATTATATATTTTTTAATATTAAGATTCTTAAAGGAAAAAAAAAATTGGGAAAAATCTTAACAGTGTCTACTTACAATTATTTAGAATTTAATTATCAGATTCTCACACACGGTCGCCGTATTTTATACATTCTGTTTAATAATCTTCCTCGAATAATAGAGCCGTCCTCTCCGATACACGCATTTGTACAACTGAGGCGAGTAGATTAGCAGGTTTTCTTTTCACAAGGCGACTAACAACAGCTAATTATTATTGATGTGCGAGATTTCATTGAAATGTACGTCTCAATGAGGGAATGATTTGTAAATCCACGAGGTTAGCCTATAATAGAACAATAGTACTCTGTTGATAATGTGTATTATATTATTAATATGTAGGAAGGTGTTTCTGTTAGAGTTAATTTGGGATTGTGTTTTTGTTTATCTTTTGATAAAATTGTATGAATGTGCGTGAAATTTGTCATATATACATGTTATTTAGTGCAAAAAGTGAATGCATGATCCGCTAGTCAAAAACATTCGTCATTTGTACTTTAATGATTTTGAGCAAAGTGATAATTTAACGATAGCCGTATGTTGTGAAATATAAAATCCTAATATTGATTGTGAAGATTTACACGGTAAAATTTCCATAGATCCCTCTGATTGGGAACGATATTGAATTAGAATGATCATAATCCTTCATCTGTCAATATGTCAAGCAGCTGTTGTAACACACACACACTGGTCTGCAATAATTCTTACTTTCACTGAAGATGAATTTATACACTCACTCTCTGTTAATAATCTTAACATACCTTTAACTCCTTTAGGTGCCCGCCACTCTGATAACTTTTTGATCGATTTTCTAAGAATTTTTTTTCCCAATCTGCCAGGAAAATTCAAAGAATGAGGTTCGATATCGTTGCGTTGAAAGCATTCGTGAAGTATGTGAGCATTTGGAGAGTTTCAAGTAGGTACATTGTGCAGAACTTTCCAGAAGACACAGTGAAGACAATATGCCCTAAACATGCAAATAATCTCCAAAACGTTTACACGATTTCTCGAAGATCTTTTTAAAGAAAATATTTGGTGTAAATATTTTGAAATCAAGCTATATGATGTGCAAGTGCTAATTGCATGTTTTTTTTTAAACAGAACACAGTTACTAAATTATTGCTTTTGTGGAAAAAACAATTGATTAATGTTACTTTCCATATGTTTTATTCAAATTATACCAGAAAGTACATGTGCTTACTTGTGATGTAAGAAAAAACATAAATTCAGATTCATTACATGTATAATATTAAGATAATAACACTGAAAATAAATGCAAGGCATGGGGATGCATGGTAAACGATTTTATTTTAATTATTTATCCCAGGGAATTAAAACTGAGAAACTATATAATCTTTAAAATGGAAAAAAATCATAATCGTTTCTGAAAAAATATTACTTAAGATATAGACCAATTACACCTTCATTGAACAAACAAATACTTTAAAGAGATGTATTGCAAAACTATACGACATGAATTAACGCAAGGAAAACATCCCTGAGATAAAAGAAACAAGACACGTACAGGAATTGAAATAAACTAATGGATACTGCTTTCTTCCTCATCCACTTTTATGTCAATTGTGACACTGAGTGACACTGAACTATCTATCTAACTATTTTCTTCTGACGTCGTAGGTTACTTAGTGCATCTTGTTTGATGTCTTTTGTGTTGTACGCTACATTTTAAATTTTTGAGACTGCCGAACAATCTCAAGAAATTTTGGGGCGTATCACATTTTGGTAAAGTTAGAAAAGAGATTCCCGCCCTTGCTCTTAAGGGACGTCTTAATGACTACAATTAAATAAAAGCAAATCCCTATACATAAAGCAGTCAAACATGCATAATTATAAAAAAGGAAGAAGAGTGCCTCTTTCAAATAGTGTGATTTCTTGGCCCAGGGTCAATGTTTCTGTTGTGAGGGCAAGGTTCCATTGATTTCATTGTGAAAATAAATGAATGAAACTTGCAATTTATTACAAAGTACTATTACTGGTATTATAAGAAGAACAAATAAAACTGATTCTTATATGTATATTTCACCTTTTGAACCGCATGACGGCATGATTATTTCTTTAACCTAGTCTTCAGTGAGACGTGAACAAGCATTGTCCATACCGTTCCTGCAGTGAGAACAGCTGGTGTTCGTGTTGTTATTCTCGACAGATTGGGGAATGATATCACACTATTTCGGCGAATACTCACAAACAGATGGGAGGTCAAAACAGCGAGTACGGCGAATAACTACATACTTACTATCAGTTTTTAATTAATTAAAAGGAAAATAATTTGTTTTCATACTTAGTAATAAAGAATTTGTACTAAAACCATAAAAGGAGAACAAACCTGTAAGTCACACTAAAGGCTTTATATTTATAATTTTGATTTTTTTTAATGAAAATTTTTCTCAATGTTAAAAGTTAATAGTTTTGAAATAGGAGGTGCACAATGGTAGTATATAATAAAGATTCTGTGAAAGTTTCATTAAATTTCACTCATTGGTATAAGAGGAGTTGCGGATAAGAGATGGGTACCCTAAAGCGTAACAGACGGACGGACGTACAGACGGACGGACGGAAATCCCGATTACTATATACTCTCCCACTTTTCAAGCGGGGGGTATAAATATACTATCCCTCTTTTCAAGCGGGGGGTATAATGAAATGCAAAAATAACGAACAGCAGTCATGCTCAAAATTTCACTCGAAAAATACAAATCAGGTGAGCAGAGCAGACACAAATTTCTCAATACATCTGAGTTGGGATCAGGTGTCTGAAATGGAGGAGAAGTATCCATCGTCGTCTGCTCACACCTGTCGTTTGCCACTGTGTCATGATCGGGAAAAAGGAAAACATCCGTAGATAATTCAGTGTGCAAATAATGAAGCAGCAATAAGTATGAGAAACGTCAGTCAGCATTCGATTTAATTAGGATATATTTGCAACGGCAAGGGCATTGTACTGGCCATAGGAGTTGTAAAATGAATACTTTTAACGAGATTGTTGATATTCTTATTTCGTCAACTTATTTGTAAATGGCTTGTCTCGATATAGAAAATTTTATCGTTAGGTTTCCATTAACATTTAAAATTTGTAGTAAAATATCCGATATGAAACAAATGAGTCGTTTTATTTCAAGCTCACTAAAATCTTTTAAAGCAGATAAGGTTTCTAAAGAATTCAGTCATACATATTTGTGTATTGATCATGTTAATATTATGCAATTTTGGAACTGATTCAAAGTTGTATTTAACATGCCATGTGATTATTCATTTTTAAAAATTATTTCTTACGGTACATGACAATAACTACTGTAAACTAACTTCAAAAATGCTATGTTATTTTTTTTTTAAGTTATACCCTGATTTTTATGAAATTTTTTCTAAAGCATGTTTTATGACATTAAAAACAGTGATAAACATTTTCATGCCAAAAAAATCTTGTAATTAATTGAAAGCAATAATATTCTAGCCATATATAAATGTGAAGCATCTTTCTCAAGGGCATATCCTAATAGGTTGCTTGAATAATTATGATTTTATATAGGTGCAATATTGGGAATTGGATTCTTTATACAATGTTTATTCTCTGGCTTCAAATTTTGCCAAACTTTCATTTTTCGATAAAGTGGCTAGTGAAATTAGATAAATACTGCACGTGATACTTTTTGCCTTTAAATATTGATTGATGGTTTATTGAAAATAAACGTTGAGGTTGGCTTCGCTGAAAGAAACTTCTCCAGCGCTTTGATCATTCAGGTTTCTTGGGTGGTTTTGAGGAAAGGTTATTTTCACAATAAATAGCACATCATACACCAAAAAAACTTACTTTATCAGGGAATGATAAGTTATTTTTCATTTAAAAAAGATGATTTTCATTCTTTTTTATTAGAAGTGCAGTGTGGGGCATCATCTTCCGGTATGTGAAGGATAATTTTAAAACATGTTTTAATTACTGTAAAATTGATTTTACTCTCTTTAACTTTTAGCAGGTCGAGAGGAAACATCAATTTCGTTATAATAGTGGTATATCACTATTATAGTGATATACATCAATAGTGGGTATAAAATTGGGCATTTGGCACCCTTCAAGTGTACATTTATGAATTTTAATTAAATTTTCTGCTGATGCGTTTAAAATTGCGAACACACTTTTTAAAACGGATGTTGTATTTTTAACATTGCAACCAGTGATTGTGATAGTATTCAAGAAAGACTGAATCTCGGTTTCTAATTAAATAATGCTTGTAATAATTTTCAGTCCGCATTGAAAGATGTTTATTGAATTAACAGAAGAAAGTGAAAGATTACTTTTGTCTGCACGGTTACGGGCATCCACACCCGTCGTGGCAAATGAGAAAAAAATCATAACATGTATAGATTATTCTTTTGGAACCGATTCAATGGACCATTTACATTTTATTAGGTTTTGCTTCTACAAACTGATTGATTGATTGATTGATTGATTGATTGTACGTTGTTTTACGTCCCATTCAAAAATTGCAATCATATAAAGACTTCACAATAAATCGGTGAATGACTTCAAATGTTGACCTTCACTCTGCACTTACGATCATGGAACAGTGAGAGATCTTTATCGTGTCAACGTCTACCGTGGCACAGGGGGCCCCTGTTACAAAGGTGTCATCCGAAGGACGCGCAACTTTCACTTCAAGGTGCCGAGCGCATGTCGAAGGAACAGTTGATACCCATTTTGTATCGAATAAGGTGAGGCGCGACCGAGATTCGAACTCACGACATTCCAAACAGGGATACAGATACAGATAAGTACCGGGGTATCACTTTCTTTTCTTGACGATAAACCCGCAAGTTCGAATGATTATTCTAATTTAAAAAAACATTCTTTTCCTTCATGCAATGACCTGTAAACTGAAATATATGGAGATAACGCACAGTATTTAAGATCATAGGTCCATAAAACAATACCAAATATGAGCAGAGCAACCACGGATCGGGAAATAAAGGGAAAATCCGTCGAAAATTCATTTCATAGACAACGGAGTAACAATTAGTATGAAAAACGTCAGTCAGCATTTGACTATATATGATAAACTGTATTTGCTGACAAGGGCATTGTATCGACCGTAGAACTTACAAAATGATTAATTTAAACGAGACTTTTGTTTCATAAATTTGTTTGTCAGAAATTGTTCATACGTAAAGCATGCTCTTGCATACGAATCAACTGAGGTATATAAACTCCGTAAGCAGGTAATGAAGGTATATCACTGCATAAGTAAGGGAAGTTGACGAAAGAAAAGTTAAAGTCATCACGTTTATCATAGAGCTTGGTTGTTACATTACCATTAACGTCTTTTTCAAGCAAAATATCCAAATATGAAACAGATGTGTCAGATTCTGTGGTATCTTTTATCTCAAGTTCACAAGGATATATCGTATTGACATAAGAATGGAAATTACCATTGTTAGTTGACAATACGTCGTTGATATATCTAAATGTCGAATTGATAGCGACAGTAAGTGTTTTCTTCTTTTCATAAATTTTGCACAAATTCTGTTCATATGAATACAAAAATAGGTCTGCTAATAACGATGCAATTAGTTCCCGTGGGAATTCCATTAGATTTTTGGAAGACCTGGTCTCCAAAAAACAACAAAGATATTGTCAATCAGAAACTAAGCATCTTTGTTATGTCAACTTCCGAGTACATGTACTTGTGTGTACAATCAGATTGTTTTTAACAAAAAAAAATTGCAAATGACCAATGACAAGGTAAGGTAATTGACGAGTTCCATTTTAATTGAAAAAGCAGCTGTCAATGTTATCAAAAAGCATGGATTTTAATTCATCGTGGGGAATGGTTGTGTATAAAGTTGAATAGTCACAAGTTGTTAAGCTGTTGATTTTGGTAAAATCTTGTGATTTCAAATTGTCCATAAGTTCCTTAGAATTCTTAAGTATCCACATCTGATATACGTCACTTCTTGAATATATTGTTGCACAGTACTCTTGAAGTTTATCCTTCACTACTGTTACATCCTTGTGAGGAGTAAAGAAAAAGGCTTGGTTGAACATTTGCTGTAGCCCACTATGTAACTTTGTAAGTAAGGATGTAAAAGTGACATCTTTAATATAATTATACATTTTGCGCGATTTATCAATCTTATAAATTGCATGAAACTATATTTTACAACGTTTTGCACTGAAAAAAGGCCATGGAATCTTATTTAAAACTTTACCAGAATTAATTTATTTCTTCAATAATAAATGAAATAAACAAAGAAACGGCTCTGGCTAGAGAGAGCTGTTGACTTCAAACGAGATTATAGACATACGTATACTAGTAATTCATCAGCTAGGTTGTCAGAAGCCTGCTTCGTTTTTTATAAAAAATGCAAATGTAAGAGGAGCATGCTCTTACATACTGAATCAGCTGTGATAAGCCCCCTTTTCGGGTAAAAAATGAATATCTCCTCCAAAAATAAAGAGAAGTTGACGAAAGAAAAGTTGATGTCATCAGGTTTTTCATCAAGTTTAGTTTAGTCGTTGTTTTGCCATTGATTTTTTTCTCCAATATAAATATCAAATATGTGACCGGCCGGCAGGGGATGCTCACTTCTCCATGGCATCTGATCCTACCTCTAAGGTTCGTGTTTGCTCGGCTCCTATTTGTATTGTTTTATGGATTTTTTTTCCTTAAAATTGTTCGTTATCAGCAAGTAGTTGTGTCATACTCCGTGGTGTTTATTAATTCTTATTCAAAATGTAACTCATTTTTAGAAAATGTTGCATTACATGTTTTTCATGTAATTTTTTGGTGAATCAAAACTTACATGAATCATATTCATAAAGGAAGTTCCATGTTATTTTTTTCTTTGTTGCCCCGCCTCAACGGTCTTGAAACGTACAGTATTTAAGGTATGTCTTATTCTTAATATTTTTAAAATATTTTTAACTGAGTGAGATGAAATGGAGAACGGGAGAAAGTTGCAGACAGAAAAGCAATCTCTTTACAAATAGACAACCAAGGACAAATTTTAGTCTGAAAAGCAAACCATGGTATTGCTTCGTTCTGGTGAGAAAAATGTTTCAAGTCATCTGGCGATAACTACACTGATGACCTGTCGTTTCTTTCACCCTTCTTGTCAGTTTGATGCTCATTAGAGCTTGCGCTGCTTTGTCATTGAAACAACATATACCAAATTTAGATGTTCGTGCACATGTAGATGCCACACAATATTGAACACATCTTTACTAAGGAAAGCAATCCTTTAATTAAATAATCACACCTCTTTCAATACTCATCAAAATATTGACAGCAGTGAAGATGAAACTTCAGGAGTAGATTACAACAGCAAACTCGAGAAGTTGAATTGCGTTAATAACATTAGTTACTCAACCATTTCAAAAACCTTAATAATTACAAAATTTGAATTACAGAATTTTAAAAAATCAATAAACATACCATTTTCGCGGCTTTATACATGCATTCCTCAGATTTAATTAAAGAACTACAGCTATGCATATTGAAATCATAGACAACTACTTTTTCAATATTAATGGAACTTTTAAATGTTCATACCTTTGAAAAATCTCTTTTTTGTGTATTTAGATTACAATACCATACCAATCTGCAATCTCGTCAGCAAACGGAATTTACTAGTATCACAAAGGACAATAATTATGATGGGAAGATGTACTTTCAAAATTATTATTATGAAGGGTATGGAGATAACAAACAGTATTCAATATCAAAGTCCATAAAACAATGCAAAATAGGAGCAAAGCAAACATGGACCTCTAAAACATCAGAGGTGGGATCAGGTGCCATGGAGGAGTGAGTATCCCCTGCTGACCAGTCACAATTGCCATGTGCTCCTTGTCATGATCGGGAAATTACGGGAAAATTCGTCGTCATTTCAGTGTATAAATAATTGACTAACAATCAGCATTAGTATTTCATTTTCATTTTTTTCCATTGAACATGTTGAATGGTTGTTTTTTTCTGTTACGCTGAGCATCCAAACAATGTCTTCTTAAGTATTATTCTGCAAATTCACTAAATTGACCGTCTTGAACTCAGGTTACCTTCTGAAACATAAATGAATTATATACATGTTTACACATATCTACTATAAAATTCAACTCTTTGAATCCTACACAGATAACGTATCAAAAAGGAGCCATCTCTCTAGTGATCTAGGATATTGGATCAAAGAAAATCATAGTAATTAGAGTTTGGATGATCTAACCAACAAAGCTACCCACTTTGTTTAATTTCCAATAGAATATCTTATGGTCAGTCTGTCGAACGATATACGATAGAAAACACTTGTTTTATTGTGAAAACAATGGCATGTGGTACTTTCTTTGATTTATTGTAAGAAACCAAAAGTATATGGTAAAGTGCATTTCTAGCATCATGATTTTTCTTAATAACTTTGTCCCTACATGAACTTTTTGAAGAAAGAACATTTTTTAAACAGCTGTTCAATATTTTACTTGAATTACGAGTATTTGAAGAAAAACGAAATCTTTTTCTTCAAACATTCAGTGCATGTCGAAAACATTTTCAAGAAGACTTTTAATGCGTGTAACATCAAAACGATTTGATTTTGTTATGATTAGTTGGATAATTTATCATGGTGCAAACTCTTTTCATTTAATAGCTTACTGAGTTTTAGGACCTAGGTTTTAAGTGTAAAAACCAAATACACAAAAACAACTCAAAATCCAAACAAAGCAAATAGGTGTATAGATTTATAAGACGGAGTTTTGTTGAGTTTTTTTGAAAGATTCATGTGTTGGATGTATACTATTGGCAAATAGAAAAAATGCTTATTTTGTTCCGTATAACATTTTATTCTTTCTATGTGCGCTTTAACTTATTACATACCTCTCTTTGTGTTAAAATTCCTAAATTAAAAGAATACTTAAAGCTATAATATTATATGTCCTATCTGAGCTAAAAATAAAAATACGAAATTAAGTGAAGATTAAGATGATATTTGCCATCGTCGTTCAAATCAAATTTTTCACAAATTTTGAACTTTAACGTCCAAACGTTTCTATAGTTAAATTGACTTTAATCTGTGTCTGATATTTAAATGCCTAGTCGGAAATAAATCAGTTATTGTTTTAAATCTCAGATATCTATGAAACCGATTGATTCCAATTGTGTATGTTATTTACAGGAAAGCACTATATTTGTATAAATTACCAAAATAAATAGAAAGACCTTTTAAATTTGAATTAGTCAGAACTTAAAAAAAATACGCCATATATGACTTTATACTATGTATTTACATATGACAGAAATATGTTCTATTTCGACAGGGGAAGCTTACTCCTCAATGGCACCTGATCCCACCTTTGATGTTTTAGACATAAGTTTTTCCACTGTTTCTGATTTGTATTGATTGGTATTTTGAGCTTGACTACTTCCAACTTTCGTTATCTACATTATCAGTATTCTATAATTTTACCTATCAATAGAGGTTTTAACTTTGTAAGTAAGATATGGTCTGTTATTTGTACCCACTTACTAGATCAATACAGTATCTTATATTCAAAAGAACTGTTTACATATTCTCCTATAAAACTTTTTTTTAAATAAATGAATTTAAAGTTTACTATAATTTATTTCAGTTAACCCCCTTCCCCGCAGTCACGCATTTTAACGCATATACCATTTCCTATTTCTGACGCAATATCACGCATTTACCGTTTCCCCGCAATCACGCACTTTCACGCACTATTAAAAATTCATTAAATCTTCAATTTATTGCCAAATTCCAACTATTTCATACTTGCTTAATCTCATAAAATAAGAAAAATTATTTTCTAATTAAAATATTTCGTCATGATATTATTTACGCTAAAGTTTGGAGAAACTTGTACCCTGCTAGAAAGTGCTTGCGGGGAAATGATAACGTAATATTTCTATGACGTGAGGATTCAGTTTATATAGCATAACAATTTTGTAAGTTGTAAAGTGTTAATGCCAAAAAGTAAGATATGTTTTTCTGTTTGTTTGTGTGTTTGGTTGGTTGTTTGTTTGTTTGTTTTTTTTTTTGTTTTTTTTTGTATGTTGTTATAATGAATGCTTTGCTATCAGAAATTGAATCCATGTGGTGAGGGGTATAGTTATTAACCTAATTTGACACAGCATGTGCTGCACAAATGCCGTGGTCACTGGTGCAATAGTTATAGTACATGTATACTTTGCTTTGGCATGCTTTACTATGATATAATGTGATGGAATCATAGGATTAAATGATCTGTCTGCCATTGTATGAAATGTTCGTGAAATAGCATAGAATGGGATATAAAAGTTGCACACGTTTAAATTAACAACAAAAATACTGGAAGTGAGATAGATATGCAAGTTATATGACTATGTCAATATAGTCTATGTTATAATAGAAAAATTATTATATTACAACACAGCCAAATGGATATCGTACGAGTAATATTCATTTCGCAAGCTAATTATGACCCAGACAATATCAAACTGTTAGCTATCTGATATCGTATAAGCCTTGGGGGTAAACATTAGTGTTCTTCATACGATTAAAGTCATTAAAGCATAGCTCGCGTCTTGTATTTGTTTATCAGGTCAGTTGTAAATACTATTGGTTCATTTTCAGGGAATCAATGCCAGTAATTTATCGATTATATTTAACTCTCTGACTGACCATTCATATTGCTGTCCACAATCATGTTAACTAGTAAGTCCTGTATCTTATCGTATACTTTCCTTCGTATCATTACCCTAATTATCTCTCTCTTTTTCTCTCTCTTCAATAACTTTTATGTCATTTTGCGCCCTGAATGGAAGGTCGTGGATTCGAATCTCGGCGGCGACTGACTTAAGTCCACTAAAATAGGTAACAACTGTTCCTTCGCCTAGTGCTCAGCAATTTGAAGTGAAAGTTGTGGGTCCTTCGATTGAGACCTTAAAACGGAGGTCACATGTCACGATTAGCGTTGGCACTAGAAAGATCATTCACTCCCAATGGCCCTGAGTGTCGAGTCAAAATCGCAATCCGAGGCCCTTCGCAGGAATATTTTGAGATTTCTATTTGAATGAAAAATTCTCAAATGGGCATTTACTGCCATGTATGTTCCTGCTTTTTGGATACACATTTAGTCATTTATGTCGTAACGTTTGTTTATATACAAAGGGTTCTCAGATCGAGTCTTGATTTGAACTGATAACATTATTGTAAAAATGTCAAATATAACATAAATACCATTGGACTGAACACATTAGTTAAGATATGTATGGTGATTTTCCCCATAAAAACTACGTTCAGTCCATCTTAAATATGAAATCTTTAAGACTTCTGGACAAATTGTCAGAGAATGGTCCAGACGCAATTTGTCAAAGCCAATAAATATAAGGATCTCGCTGCACTAATTTTATTATTCCTTCTGCTGGAAATGTACGACACTTTGTTAACCAATAAACTGATGAAATACGATACAGGGAACAACTCTAAACCACACTTATGTTCAAGACAATTTGTGTTATTTGTCAATTGATTCGTGTAACATTCCCTACATCATACACATCTAGAACAAGTAGAATGGTAAACCGCAAAAGATTTTTTTTTGCAATTTCAAAGCATAATTATTTTGAATATTTTCTTGTTTACTGGGAACTTAGTCAATTTTACATTACGCATCTGGTTTAATTGAAAATAAAAAAGTAAAGAAAAATATTCGTCAGAACCTCCTCAGTACTATTTTCAGTTTGATATTTTTCTTTTGACAATGCTAGGATTCATATATTACAAAAAAGTGCACCAAAACAATACTGCAATTTCTTTTAATGGAGAAAACATTTATAGCCTCTTGATTTTCTTTTTCAAAATAAATACTTGCTTTGCCGTGGGAACTTAAGGATCATTCTCTATAAGGCCGTTTTGCGGCCTACAATGACTTCAAATTTTCAGATAGTATTTTTTCCCTTAAAAATTGCATGAATCACTAGGCTTATGTTCCAATTTAATGATAAGTATTGATTGGTTAATGATACAATAGTATTTTTACTGATATAGGGTCACAGAGTAAGGTACCATCGGTCCGTATCAGCATTAGAGTAATGGGAAAACTCAAGAGGATGGCTGTGTTAGATAACTCCTACGCATGTCATAACCACCTTTAACCAACACCAAAATTTGCATGCAAATTTCTTATAAACATAAGAAGTGACTACTAAAGTATGAAATTGGTTAAAGGTGGTTATGACATCTAAATAAAAACTTTTCACTTCATTTTTACGATATTTGCAGAAAAAGCTAACTACTCACAATGAAGGATATCAGCTTATGTAGATGATTTCTTTTTATAAACTTTTGGTTAGAGTACAATTTTCTGTTGATTTACTAAGATTCATATCAGCCATGCATATTTACTTAAAAAAAATATGAACTTTTTACTTAAAAATCAAAGGACTGAGAAGACTGGATGTCATGAAATTACAAGGGGAGACGTTTCTTTGAAATGTCTGATAAAAATTTAGAAATAAAAAACTTTTTATAGAATATAAAGTGTGAATATGAGTTATCTTTTATATTTATAATGATAGTTTAGTATATCTATATATGCTAATTCTTTGAATTTCGTTATGACTACTGCATATATTCTTCGTATTTCCTTACGAGTACTGTATATGTTATAGAAATGATGAAAACAATCTTTGTTGAAGCGGTAACATGCATTTATTATTTGTGTTATAGACTTTTTTCCTATGGGAACACACATAATTTTTATATTGACGCTTCCGTACGAGTATAATGTGATCCATATTTGTTAACTGGGTCTTAATATTGAGAGGACTCAATCTATTCATCACACTTCTTTGATAGCATCGATATAATTACGATAACATTAGTCCTGTCTTAGAAAATAAACTGGTAAAGAGGAGAGGGATTCCTAAATGTAATATGTGATTGATAATTGAATGTTGCTTTACCCCATTTAAGGATTTTTCAACCAGATAAAGAAATCATCCACTTAAGGTCAAGTGTTTATGCTTAGTTGCATTACTAACCAACGCCCAACGCGGGTCAGGTATTTTTTTTTTAAGATAATATCCAAAAGACCGATGGCATTCACTTAAAATGCTAAAGACGTAGGTAGGGAACTGTAACTATCAGTGTTAAACAAATTTTTGACGCTGCACTGAGAAAGACACTAAATTTAACCTACAGGTTTCAAGAGTGGGAAAGGAGCATCAAACCCTTAGGGTCCATTTTGTACCTGAGATGTTGTAGAACTCTTACGTCCGTATACTAGTATATACGAAAACTTCAGAATCTGATATGCATAGTTGAAGGAACTGTTAAAATTTTGCTCCATTTTATAGACACGGGGATGTGGGTGGGTCTCAACTTTTACACATGTAAATATATTAATTAAGTTAAGGTGGCATTTTTAATTGAATGTATCGTGCAACACGCGTTCTTAAATAAAAGCAAAGCCATTTTACGACGCTATTTCATTCTACTTAGAGATGTATATTTTAATGCAACCGTTGAGTTATACATGTATGTATTGACTACCCTGGGTATTTACATGTATATGGATATTCAACATGTACTGTCATTGATATTCTTATGCTGTTAATTCTTTATTTTTCCTTTTTTGCAATTGTTAAATTTCTTTTCTTAATTACTACTTCAGTTTTATTTAATCACAATCAAAATCCATTCAGTGCTTTCAACATTTGATACATAACTTTTAAAGTTCAATAGAAACTTAAAAACCTCATTTCTAACATGGTTATTTTATGCGTAAAATAAGTACCACATCTATAGAAATTATATACAATTAAAATATAATTATAATTAATATAATACTTTTCAATAAATGCAAATCAAACTTTTTTCAGCACCATACAGTGTGAATTTCGTAAAGATTTACGTTCAAAATATGCAAAATGTGGATGCATCGGAATTCTTGTCATAAAAATATCTTGAACCTTAAATTTAAAAAAAAATTCGAATATATTACTAAGTTCTGATGTATTTCCGACATAAATAAAATTTTTTTATCATTTACATTCAGAAACATTCATAGAAACTTGATTTGAATAGACATACCCTACATTTTCCTTTAACTGACAGCCATTTTTTATCTCCAAATCACGTGACTTAGATGATCGATGTTGAGAAACAAACCTCAAAATCATAAACTAGAATGATTATAGTTATATAAAATCACATTTTAAAGTGATTTTATCGTAGGCCGGAAAATGGCCTTATAGAGAATGAACCTTCAAATTATAAATCTTAAATACCCCAAACCCTCTAAACTACCATTATTAGATTCATTCATCGCTATCATTTCTTCCCAGTTTAGAATAATGTGTAATATTTCTTTTTTGATTTTATAAATTTAAAGCACTATATACAAGCATTCGACAAAAATTTAATTATGATGTCTTCAACCCTTCGATTTAGTCTCATAATAAAGTTTTTGTCTTTTCAAATAGAATAATTTCAAAGAATGTAATATTGTTCCAAGTTTTATAGCATTTTCTGCCACCAACATCTGTATTTATGAAATATGTGGAGATGACGAACAGTGTACGAGCTCAAAAATCCATTAAACACTACAAAATACGAGGGGTGATCAAAAAGTTCGCGAACTATTTCTATATCTACGAAACCACAATTCAGATGAAGAAAAAATTAAAATTGGTACACATGTAGCCATACACAAGTTCTATAAATAACATATGTTGAATAAAGCTTTACTCCTTCTCTGTGACGTCACAATATGAAAATGACGTCACTATGCAGGTCACTTGTGACGAAAAATGGTTTTCTTAGTCGTACTCGTTCAACAGACGACTGTAAAATTTATGGCATATCTTAGAAATCCCTTCGAAGTAGCGCATAATAATTTGCATATAGTTTATTTAGACAAATGACTTCTCATAATTCCATCAATGATTGGATTGATTGTTTAGTGAAGGAAGGCAGATGGTTAAAAATGATACTTGCTACTTTGCCCACTGAAAGCAAGTTTGAAAAGAGATGTGTTTTTCATTAAGCAATTTGCTATGAAAAATCTCAAATTTACTCTTTGAAAAATAGCTGAATATTTCAACAATAATATAATTATTAAATTCCTAAGATATCGTTTACTTTAGATTTTAAACATATTAGATATGATAAAAAGGAGGCACCCATTCTCTATCCACTTTGAATAAAGGTCTCTCCCGAGGCAGAAGATTTGAGTTTTGATGGTCGCCATGCTTATTTTTGGACAGGATATTCTTATCCACTCATTCTGTTGCAGAGCATTGACCATTTCTGACAAATGAACTGTTCTTGTTATAAAAATTAACTTACATGGAAAGAAATATAAAACTCGGAAAAATCTTTCAGCTTTTGTGACAGAACGCTACGGAGAGGGTCGCGTGACCGCCTATATCACGTGATTCGCGCATGAGCAGAACGGTGGCAGATGTGTATTAAAATCGGAGAGGACTAATTCAAAATATAATCAACACTGAAACCAAATATTGTGTCTTTTATGGAAGTTATTCAATTAGTTCGCGAACTTTTTGATCACCCCTCGTAGGAGCAGAGGAAACCTGGACCTCCAAAACTTCAGAGGTAGAATGGGTCATGGAGAAGTGAGCATCCCCCTGCCGACCGGTCACACCCATCGAGTTCTCCGTGTCATGATCGGTAAATAATGGAAAATTTGTCGATGTAGCTTATTTCAACTGACGAAAAATATCTTTGTCAGAAATGCACAAAATCCTGTACACTGTATTTATTTTAAATAAAATTTATCTTCAGCATCCTTTTGGCATTTTTTGAGAATAAATCATTAATTGGTTAATTAAACATCAAGAACATGCATTCGAATTTAGTAAAAAAAAAAAAACTTATGTTTCATGTTTCTGCTTTAAACCGAACATCGCACCATAAATAATGAAAACGATATAAAAACACATATCAATACACTCTTTAAATCAGTGAACCAAAATAGTGTTAACTTTTTATACAACATAAACAATCAACACAAAATTGCATTCATTTGAAATAATTAGAATTGTAGATAGCATAACATATTCATCACGTTAAGAAGAAGCAACATTTCCCAAATCGTTATTGCCTTGTCTTCTTAACAACGTTTTCTTGAAATCAGGGATGGGGTCGATTACTTTCAAAAGTAATCAATTAAATTACAATTACTTTGGATTTTTAGAGTAATTGATTAAAAGCTTATTACAGACATATTTTTAAGTAATCAGTTACATCTGATTACTTTTCCTTCATGTAAACATAATAACTTATGAATACTTGATTACATTGAAAAAATTTTGTTTGTTTAATGTTCAAGGACAAGGTCATGTTTTATTCTTCTTTTTTTTTTAGATATCATTTATATTTCTAAGGTAGAATACAGACAAAGTTTGGTGGTACATGTCTTAAGTATATAATTATATAATGGATGCATGAGATTTATTTTATATCATCTGATTTCTATCTTTTCATACATGTAAATATCTGTCCTATTGTTGAGAGAGATAGAAAAAAAATATAAATCAAAGTGGACATGATTATACTTAGGGATATAGGGATTCGAGAGAGAACGTTTATACAAGAAATTGACCTTCTTGATGAGTGATGAACTTTTCAGTTAAGCTGCCAATTATTAGATGTGTTACTACGGTTAACAGATTGACTGGACAAGCATGGGTAGTTCATAATTGCTATTACCCAAGCTGACCAAACTTTAGTATACCTGTAATTAATTCGCATATCTTTTTATGCGCCCTGTTAATCAAACAAAGTGGTTTTAGAATACACATCTAAATAAAGGAATGTTTGATATTTTTAAAAAAAAAATTGCAAGTTCATTCAAAGATTTGAAGGGAAAACAAAATGTTGCATTACTCATATTTTAATTTATTGAAGAAAAAATATCAAACTTAAAAATGATCCCGTAGTGATTTTCTTTCAGTATACAGTGTATACATATATCTAGTCAAAAATGACTAGCTGCTACAGTATTTTGAAATGACAACTGAATATAGCTAAAACTGATATAATTTAATCATTGCCTGGACAATGGACCTGATTATAAGCATTTTTGGAAGCATTAGAAGAAGAAACCTAACTGTATATAGCTTATAATTCTATAATAGCTTTTGCTTATAAACAAATTTATGAACTTCCTTTAAATACTCTTATCATAAAGTAATCAAAAAGTAATCATGATTACAAAACATTTTTCAGAGTAATCAATTTAATTACGATTAATTACTTGTAATCAGAAAAATGGATTATTACTGATTACTTATGATTACTTGGCAACCTGAAATCGATTATTGCTGATTACGATTACTGATTACGATTATCCCACCCCTGCTTGTCATAATAAATATTTTTCCTGTGATTAGCTGTCAATGTGATCTTTTTAGTATCTGCAATATATAACCTTCATCAAATTTGAATCAGAGGGTTGGTAAAGTCGTTCTATCGATACTTGCAAGGGTTTTGTCTAAATATTTAAAACATATAATTTAGCCTGACAAAAAGTTGTGATTGCAAAAAATAACCATTATGTCGACCATAGATTTTAAGAAGTATTGAAAATTTAAGAGGATCGGTTTATACCTAATACATGTATTACAATTTTGGTTTGGAAGTTGATCATACCAAGTGGCTTCAACATTGAGGACCTTATAAAGTTTTCAAATTTTGACTTTCCTCTTTTGATGCATATGAGTATAAATTGGGATTTTCAAGATGACGACATTCAAAAAATGATATTATCATTTCCAAATAATTTTCCTTAAGATTCTTTGCAAAAAGGAGCATTGTTCATTTTCTCATGAACTACCATGGATGCGAATGAATATCTCCATTGTTACGTGACAATACTGTACTTGACGTAAAACTATAGTGCGAACCGTTTTGCTTTAAAAATGACAGTTGAATGGCGTAAAGTTGTTGCTGCTCATCAGAAAAATAATGTAAATATAAGAAATGAATTCAATTTTTGAAGATTAATGAAGTATATTAACTACAACGCTTCACGCCGGCATATTTATCATGAAGCGCTAACGCTCTTCATGATATATACCGGCGTGAAGCGTCGTAGTTCATAACTTCATGAATCTTCAAAAATTAAATTCATTTCTTAATTAAACTTAAGTTTTAAGTTTATCAAATACGAATTTCAGACTGGTTATTTAATTTATTCACTATAGACAGATCCTTTGATATATGATAAACGCGACAATTGTTTTATATAGATACAGAACTACAGTTCGTAATTATTGTAATGTCAAAAATATGTATTTCCACAAGCGATCATAAAAGCATATTGACGACCCGATCAACAGTGTACCATCAATTAATTTTTCCTAAAGCGGGCGACCAGTTGTTTGTTTGGTGCTGATCCTAGGCCATGCAGGGTCAGTTTTACGATAATTTACTAATGGATTTGCCGTACTTGCAAGTGGAAACATTTAGCTTAGAGAATACAAGGGAATAAATAACGAGAAAGAACCATCGCAGGAAGAATGAAATACTGCATTGGAATTTTTCGGCTTTGGCATTGTTGTGCCCTTAAAATGTTTCCATGCCTTTCAGTATATTCGAAAGATGAGTGATATACGAATGTACCAACATCCACGGAAAAAAATTATATATTAAGGAAAGAATTCTACAATGTATCATGATACGGCTGTCTATGTCTTCTGACGTTGATGACAGTTAATAAATGTAGGTTAATGATATCTACGAAGGAGAATATTTTTTTTATTAATTCCTTCTTGAAAAATATCATTTCCAAAACATGTATACATGCAGTCATATATTTTCAAAACTTAACCTATTCTAAAAAAAATCACGTGTAAAAAAAATTGTAATAATAATTATTTCTCAATAGGTAATTGAATATCATCTTTCATAAAGTAATTGATTTTTGAAATGTGGTTCATTTTAAAAGTACTTGTGTTCCCAAATCGTAATCAAATATCAATAGCTATACACGTCATTAAAACAACTTTTGCATTGGCATTATTGTAGGATGACTGATATGTATATTTTTTTTAAATCAAGTCTTAATTCGAAACAATTATATACTATTGAAAAGAAGTAAGGGGTACTGTAGTTTGTGATTAAAACGTTCACATAAACAAATGGTTGTTCAGTTCCTTAACGAGGAAGCATTCCAAAGAATTTCATCACCCAAAAACATCTATCACACTTTCACGATCTGCACTGGATGCTACTGATGATCAAGGGTGTTCTGCCACTACTTCGCATGCCTCTTATTTGAAAGGTCAAAGCCACTCTCAAGAAAGATTCGGAAGAGAAAGCATTAGATTATTAGTTGTTGAAGTCGTTAATTAGACCATGTTACGTCTAGCACAGGATGAGAGGTTACGTGCCCTTGGCATGCTACAGGTTGGCACAAGAAAGGTCGCTGTGTCATGGGCAATAATATTTTTCCAGTCTGTTATCAGTATATAATGGTTCAGACATCGTACTGCGGGATATGTTCAGGAAAGACCACGGTCCGGTCGACCAAGGTCAACAACCCAGACTCATGACAAATTCATCCGCACTTTTGCCTTGAAAAAAGGTCTGGTAACAGCAATACAGATATGGCCTCAACTTCAAAGAGATACTGGCTTGGTAGTAAGTGACTAGACCATCAGGAATCGACTGCACAAATTTCACTCACTAGCCCGACTTTCTCGTGTCATTCTCTGTTTGAGGGATCGTCACTCAACGGCCCAACTCCAAGGTGTCCTCACCATCAACTTTGGGATGGATTGATTCATTGTGTATTGTTTAACGTCCCTCTCGAGAATTTTTCACTCATATGGAGACGCCACCACTTGCCGATGGACAGCTGCAAATTTTGTCCTATGCTCGGCACTCAGGGCTATTGAGCAGGGAGGGCTCTTTTTCGTACCAGTAACTACTGCGAAACAAGACCTCAAGTTTATACGGTCTCATCAGAAGGACCGGTCTCCACGTCCCACAGTGGGATTCGAACCTGCAACGTAAGGACAAACTCCTAGGGCTATTGAGCAGTGAGGGCTCTTTTTCGTACCAGTAACTACTGCGAAACAAGACCTCAAGTTTATACGGTCTCATCAGAAGGACCGGTCTCCACGTCCCACAGTGGGATTCGAACCTGCAACGTAAGGACAAACTCCTTACTTCACGACTCTAGAGCTGACGCTCTAACCACTGCGCCACGCGGGCGACAATCGCAGATGGAACTACATAATGTTCTCATATGAGTCGAGGTTCGCTGTGGACTTCCTGGACAGACGCTGGAGGGTTTGGCGCCGACTTAACGAATGTTAATCGGTACGGGGTGGATCTGTAATGGTTTTAGGGAGGCAGCACTTTTGTCGGCAGAATTGACTGTTGTTGCTAGACGTGTCACAAGGCAGTCCTACCGGGACAATATCTTGGTACCTCGTGTTATGCCATTTGCACATCTTAATGACCACCATTTCATTCTTCAAGATGACAATAACATGTGTCATAGGGCCAGGATCCTTACAGATTTTCTTTAACAGCAAAATATCACCACATTACCATGGCCCGCACTCAGTCCGGACCTTTTCCTGATCGAACTTGTCTGAGACATTGTTAGACAAGACAACGGCTACGCCACGTCAACAATGTCCTGTCAATGTCACAGAAGTTACTGCAGCATTGCAACAGGAATGGGATACCTTCCCCAATATGACCTGAGAAGCCTAGTGAGGAGTATGCCACAAAGAATCTGACCTTGTTTGGCCAAATGAGAGGGTTTACCTGCTACCGATTCTGTTTCACAATTGTGGTAAATTTGCTGTGAGACATTGTGTTGGTGTTGACACTTATTTCGGAAAATCTGTTCTTTTCAGGGTTGTGAATTAATTGACAAATGCCAATGTTTTTGTGTCATTTGTTTCCTTCATGACCTCATGATCTGCATTTCATTGTTCTTGTTAATCCAATATCCCCTTCTTTTTTTATTAATGGTATAGATTTTTTCTTTTTTCTTGTTCAAAGAAAGATACCGTTCACGGTAGCCTAGTGGTAGAGCGTTCGCTTCGTGATCGGGAGGACCGGGTTCGCTTCGTGATCGGGAGGCCCGGGTTCGATTCTCGTTCGCGGCGCCGCGTCAAACCTAAGACGTAAAAATAGGTAGTGACTGTTCCTTCGCCAAGCGCTCGCCACCAGAAGTGAAAGTCACGGATCTTTCGGATATGACCTTAAAAACGTAGGTCCCGTGTCACGGTAGGTGCTGACACGATAAAGAACCCTCACTGCTCAATGGCCCTGAGTGCCGAGTATAGGTCTAAAATTTGAAGCCCTTCACCGGCATACGTGACGTCTCCATATGAGTGAAAAATTCTCGAGAGGGACGTTAAACAATATACAATCAAAGAAAGATAACTTAGAAAACTAACTTAAGGCACTGGAATAATAAAAGTTGCCAGATAATCCTGCTGAACGATACTTCATGTAAAACAAAAAATTATCCTTCTGTTTCATTATATTTTTAAATGCTGCTTAAATGCTGAGGAGCTTGAGACGTGCCCTAAATATCTTCACAATATCTTTTCCGTTATTTATATAAAAATTGGTAATGCATATAAACAGATAAATACTGTTGTTTGAATTCGTATAATACACTGTCCTCATTCAAAATGTGAACTAAAATAGTATTCTGATCGATGCCCTGGTACTTCATAATAATAAGTACTTAATGATATACATGTAGCATTATTAGTTGCTGAACACTATGTTATTATTTTGTTATAATACTGCTATATAAAAACAGGGAATGAGAGAGTATATCAATTATCATAGAGCACAAAGCGGGTGTTTGACATTACTTCATAAGAAAATGCCATCAAATAAAATCGTTTTAGGTTCTTAACAGGGGAATCTAATCATAGGACTCTTTGGGTTTGAGTTTATGTCATGTTCACAAGTTCGCATTGTTTATATTTTTGCTGTCTAAAGTAGTTTATTTTTTTATCTTAAACATTTTCACTAAAAGATGAAAGCCTTTTATTAAAGTTTTGTTTTTCAAGGAATGATTATTCGTAATTTTCATTGGAATGGAAGAAAATGGGAAAGGCGTCAATTTTTTTAGAAAGGAAAAATTAAGTTGATATTTTAATTTTTCAATGCAACAATTTTTATTTCATGCAATTCGTTATGATTCATGGTTTTTGAAGTATAAAAAATTTACATAGAAAAAGGTTGAAAAATCTTTTTTTTTACCATATCAGAACAAAAACTTTTTTTTCAAAGGAAATAACAGAGAACCAATTGATGCATGAATTCATATACATACATGTATTTCTTTTGACTGTTTTTGAAGGGATTTGTCAGTAAATCAATCCTCAAAATTTAAAGAAATCGTATGTTTTTTCGGTGCTTAGGTATGCAAATTTGTATTTTTTCTATGTAATTTTACACAAAATTTTGCACATACTTCTAACATTCTGACAAAACCTTAAAATATTCTTCAACTTTACCTGGCAAATATTATTAAGATTACTAAATAAATTAATTTGAATCATAAAATAAGAGAAATATTTCTGATTTCTGAAAAAAAAGGTTTGTTATTTTATCTTTAAAAGAACCTTGAATCATATTGAGATGCATTGTCCAAAATCTTATGCATGAAAAGAAGAAAACTGCACTTGCTGTGGCCTTCAACTCGACAATTAGATACCGGTATATCGACGACGTATTGTCAACAATAATTATTTTCATTGTAATATCGATACCAGATATCTCTGTAAGTTTGCGATAAAAGATACAGCGTTTGACACATCTGTTTCATACTTACCGGTATTTTACTTGAAAAGACGTTAATGGTAATCTAACAACTAAGTTCTATTATAAACGTGATGACTTTAACTTTGTAATTGTCATGCAGCCAATACCGTATAAGCAGAATATCTCTTAGTTGATTCGATACGCAAGAGCAAGTGCTTTACGTACGCACAAATTCTCAAAGGAGGTAAATTATTGACAAAGTTGATAAAACAAGAATATCAGCAATCTCGTATAAAGTAAAAATTTCGTAAGTTGTATGGTCGATACAATGACCCTGTCAGCAAATACAATTTATCATTGAGTCAAATGCTGACTAACATTTTTCATGCTTGTTTGGTCATTATTTACACACTGAATTGACGACGGATTTTCCCGTTATTTCCCGATCATAACAAAGAACATATGGTGGGTGTTGCCGGTCGTCAGTGGGTGCTCACTCCTCCATGGCACTTGATCCCACCTCTTATGTTTTGGAGGTATTTGTTTGCTCCGCTCCAATTTCCTATTGCTTCATGGATATTTGAGCTTGAATACTGTTCGTTATCTCCATATATTTCTTCATACATGAAATCAAAATTGTTGCGAAAAAACCATGTCAATTTCAAGCTTAAATCAATTTAATGTTTTTAATTAAATAATTGTTTTCGAGTGATATGTATCCTTCCTGACTGAGGGTCGGATATGCTTATATCTCACAGATCTGTATCATTTAAAACATTGTGATGCTGGTCTTCGTCTGGAATTTTCATTTACAGACTGCTGAATAACTACCGTATACGGGGTTATTTTCACCCCTTGTTATTTTCAATCTTTAACACTTGTAAACAATTTTGCCCCGTTTTAAATTCATCCAGTCATAGTTTTGTTATGAAAATTAATTATACTTTAAATTCGACACGATTTAAGGTTGATTGGAACCAATGGACTCATCTGCTACACACATTCATTTGTAAAGTATTTATTAATTGTCAATTAAACAATAAAATTCTTTCTTTGGTTTTAAGTTCTGGAATTTCGCAGCTGTAGCAGAAAAAATTACAGAAGTAGATCGAGTCGCATGGGAAATGCAGTGGTCAAAGAGTCGTGGAGGAAGGATTTGATACTTACCTACGTCGCAAGTTTCCATCCCGTTGTATAACGTGGAGACCAGTCTATCGGAGGAAACCTCATAAACCGAGGCCCCGTTCTGCAGTTAGCACTGACACGGAACAAAGATACCCACACTGCTTAAAGATCGCAAGTGCCACATACAGGTCTTTTGCAGTCCTCCACCGACAATCATTGACATCACAAAATGAGTAAAAAAAATCTTAAAGGGGCGATAGAATTATCAATATCCTGGAAAAAAGTTTTTGAATGAAATATATGGAGATAACGAACAGTATTCAAGATTAAAAGTCCATAAAACAATACACAAAATAGGAGCAGGGCAAACACAGACCTCAAAAACATCAGAGATGGGGGCAGGTGCCATGGGGGAGTTAGATTCCCCTGCCGACCGGTCACACCCGCCATGTGCTCCATGTCATGATCGGGAAATAACGGAATAAATCCGTCGTCAACTCAGTGTATAAATAATGGACTTACATTAAGTATGAATTAAAAACGTCAGTCAGCATTCGACTAAATGATAAACTGTATTTGCTGACAAGGTCATTGCATCTACCATAGAACTAACGAAATGATGACTTTAAACGAGACGTCTCGGCTGATATACTTAAATTGTTTCATTAACTTGCTTGTCAATAATTTACCTCGTTTTAGAAATTGTTCATACGTAAAGCATGCTCTTTCGAATCGAATCAACTGAGTATGCAGGTGATGAAGATACTAGTATATTAATAGGCTGCATAAGTAAGGGAAGTTGACGACAGAGAAGTTAAAGTCATCACGTTTATCATAGAGCTTGGTTGTTAGATTACAATTAACGTCTTTTTCAAGTAAAATATCCAAATATGAAACAGATGAGTCACACTCTGTGGTTTCTTTTATCTCAAGCTCACCAGGATATATCGTATCGACATAAGAATAGAAATTACCATTGTTAATTGAAAATACGTCGTCGATATATCTAAATGTCAAGGTGACGGCCACTGCAAGTGTTTTCTTCTTTTCAAACATAAGATTTTGCACAAATTCTGCTTCATATGAATACAAAAATAGGTCTGCTAATAACGGTGCACAATTGGTACCTATGGGAATTCCAATATATTGTTGGAAAAACTGGTGTCCAAAAACGACATAAATATTGTCAATCGAAAACTTAGGCATCTTTTTTATGTCAATTTCAGAGTACTTGTGTATACAATCAGAATGTTTTTTTTTACAAAATAATTTTGCAAATGAACAAATGACAAGGTAAGTAAATTCACGAGTTCAATTTTTATTGAAAAAGCAGCTGTCCATTATATCAAAAAGTCTGGACTTTAATTAATCGTGGGGAATGGTTGTGTATAAAGTTGAAAAGTCTTAAGTTTATAAGCTGTTGATTTTGGTGACATCTTGTGATTTCAAATTATCCAAAAAGTCCTTCGAATTTTTAAGTATCCACATCTGATTTAAACCACATCTTGAACGATGCTGCACAGTACCTTTGAAGTTTCTCCAACACTACTGGTAATATCTTGGTGAAGAGTAAAGAAAGAGGCTTGGTTGAACATTTACTGGAACCCGCTATGTATCTTTTTTTTGTAAAGATTTTTATGAAGTTTTGGAATCCAATATATATGGTAGTTCAAATTCATTTTGTTTCTTTGCAATATTAAAAATAATTATTCAAAACTAACATGTTTTTGCAGAATTTCCTCCTTTAAAAGGAAACTATGAGTATACGTTGGATTACCACTCGAAGAAATAACACTAGTTTGACAGAAATTCAAGCTCCAATTTTCAATATCAGCAAGCAATCGTAGAGGTATATCATTCATAAATATTGTCAATTCAGAATTCATAAGATCACATCTTGTTGATTTTAAGATTTATTCAAAATAATAATCCAGTTAATACAGCACATTTTTACATTCAATATCAATTGTTCACATTCAAAGTATATTTCTCCAAAATTATGAATACACAGACCTCGTCACGGAAGATTTTGTAAGCTTAAATCTCATTGGTCTATTTTTGACACATTGTGTTGCTGGTCTACGTCTAGATTTGTCGTTTACAAACTGCTGTAGAACAATGTCTTTGTAAACCTCCCAGTTTATACGTGTCATAAGATTTTGTTGTAATTCGTCATCCGTGGGATACGGGGAAACCTAAATGTCAGAAAATAAATATATGCAGTCATTAACTTATTTCCATTATCGTTGACAAGGATAAAGGATGATGCAAGAGAGTTTTGCAAAATACCTCACTGCGAAGCCTTTCTCTGGCATTGAAATCAAGCTTGGAGAGGAACAATGTACGACTGATTTGGACAACTTCAGCTCCGTTACTAATGACAACAAAGCTCGGTTGTGGTTGTTTATCCCTCTCAAATGTCACATATTGAAGCCCCTTTAATAAATGAAGATTATGATGCAGTTTACAATCCAGAAATTATATTAACATTTTATATTGCAAAGAGGGTATTGTCAAAAACGCACATACAACGTTTACATACAAAAGGTATTGATTTCTTAACCAAGAATTTTTTTTTAGATGAATTAAAAAATACCGGTATACAATTATATATATATATTAAAAAATATACAATTATAATATTCTTAGAATTGAAGGAATAAAAATCTTAAATAATTTTTTTTATGATTAAATATTCGGGAAAACTTACAAATATTTGATCTTTTGTAAGAGTCTGTACATGGACCCATTCCGATTCCTTGTCTGACTCTGGTAATAGCACAAAGTTTTCCTGGAAAGGTACAATTTACTAGTATATGGTTTTCATGATGATGTGTGATTCTTAAGTTACACTCATTTCAAAGTAAATTTATATCAATAAATTGATTTGTGAAAGATGGTTATTTCAAGTTGGCAAATATTTTTTAAAAAGTCCAACATTAAAGCCTTTGTTTCAAAAAAGTGTCTAACAAAAATTTAGCTATGTAGCTAGTGCATGTGTATACATTTTAAAGCATTTAACATCATAAAGCATTTTGTGGATTTGGCATTAGCTTCTAATAATGCAATAATTTGCATCTACTCCCATCACCAAATCTGCATTGTGCTAAATATACAAAATTTAACATAAATATCAAAATAGTCATCAATGCAATCAACACGAGCATTCTTTTCGTTGTAAAATATAAAAGTTCCTTATGATTAATTAAAGCTAAAGAACAAATTTTGCACTCATTTCTCGACAGACTCGAGATCTGGATAGTTCTTGCAGTTCTCTTTGCAGTCATTTAAACAATAAAATGCTTTCTTTGTTTGTTATTACCGGAATTAACGGAAGCAGCTGTTGCAGAAAAAATACATATATGTAATTTTTTTCTGCAATAGCTGCGACCGTTAATTCCAGTAATAACAAACAAAGAAAAACATTTTATTGTTTATATTTATATCTGTTTAAATAATCATTTAAAAATGGATTAAAAAGTTTAATTATTGTATTAATGATGCCAACGTTTTTATACATTTCATTGATGGAACAGCCACTGATCAAGAAATCTGTACAGGCGACATGCCTAATGTAGTTCATGCAGTGATTAACACAATGGGTTTTCTTAAGAAATAAAGGAGAAAATATTCAGTGGATGTAAATATAATATAATACAGTTATCTTGATAAAAATTCAAGAATTCAATCTGCCATTGAACTGACAGCAGTTGTAGCATGACCTATTGAAAGCAAAATGTCATATTCCTTATTTCTGGCCACTCTTCACAGAAAGCCCTCAAACTCACACGCTTATAGCGTCAAGGCAAAAAGCAAAACAGAACACACAAAATGTTGATTACTTCTATCAAAGGGTTAATTTTTACTCTTCGAATCCTCGCATCTTCTGGCTATAGTTCAAGGAAAACAAATTGCAGATCACTTTAAAGAACTTCTCACTTGAATTTAAGGAAATAAAAGAAGCAAAAGTGACCGTCATTAACATTTATTTTATAGATGTGGACCTACCGATTTAGCACCTGTATCAAGATCTGTAAAAAGTGTCTTTAACCCAATTCTTTTCTTTCCATCTGGAGCAACTGCAAATGCATAATAATTATTCAAAGTTGGATCAAAGGTTATCTATGTAGTTTTTATCTAACATTTTTTTTTCATTTTCTTTATTCAATTTCTGTGTAAATGTATTAGAGACTTACTTTCTCCCTCTGTAATGCTAGAAAGTGCAGGCGATTCACTTTGTCCTTTGTTGGAGCTAGGGGTCAGAGTCTATAAAGAACATAGACTCAGATAGGTTTTTATTTTTTTTTTAAAACAAAGTAATTCAAGAAAGCTTTTTCTTTCAAATAAACAAAACATTATAATAATGAATGATTTTTCATATGTATGACACAAACAGTAACCTTTTGACTCCTTGCTGCGTGACTTTCACTGACAGCCGACCTTGGTGATTGGTCAGTATCCCTTTCACTTCCTGGAGTGATAATCATCCTTCCCGTTGTATGTGGCCGTAAGACTGTATTTAGTCTGTCTGTCAGTGCCTGGGACTTTTTATATCTTGGAGTCCCCTGACTAGAATAAGGACCATCAAATTCATCCCCCGAGCCATCCTCCATTTGTAGAGGGGGTGGAAGGTCGATGTCATGGTAACTTATATAACGACTAAAGTCCTGGTTTTGACTAAGAAACGAAAAATACCCACTGGGGTGGGCATCCAGTCTGTATTCTCCTGAACGTTTGTTCACGATTGGTTTCACTTTCTCCAGTCTCTTTAAAACCCTTAAAGATCCCTAAAACGTGAGCAGGTTAATAATTACTAAACTTGCACATACAAAAATACGCTTAATTTCATAAGTATTATTCCATATATTTGACACATTCTTCGACTTTTTCTTACCTCTTTCACAATGTATATCCAATCAGATTTATTGCTATCTCTTGTAAGTATTACATTTCGTCTAAAATGAATATGAAATTGTTGTTTTATAAAGACTTCATAGAATACAAATACCATGCTAAAGCACCAATATTGTAAACATGAATTTGGATATTTTCCATTATTAATCAATACTTACTGAAAATATGTCACAAAATATTTTCCTGGCTCCTCTTTTAAAGACTTTAGAGGCCAGTTTCTCAAGAAACTGAACTTTCTACAAAAACATTTGAAATTATGAAAACTTGCTTACATTAAATGGATAGCAAAATGAAATTCAATAATCTTTATGTATATGAATTTTTAAAAACAGGCAGATGTTGATAAAAAAAAAACTTCTGGGAAGATTTTTAAAATATCTAAATTATTACTATTTAAGGAAACAGTGATGTTATCTAATTCTTGGCCATCTTTTTTATTTATCTCTCTTAGCAGATATCGTTTTAGAGTTATCTTTCTTAGGTAATGTTACTGACTTAAAAAATACTAGAAGTGTAGAGAATCGTTTAGGACATCGTTGCAAATCACAGTTTTAGGCCCACGAGCTTCCTTAAACATGATAAGAGAAATGTGATGTACATCACCTGTGGGTTACCGACAATTGTTTTAGGACAGTATACAGATAATTCATCAAACTCACCTGAGATACGGATCACTCCCGGGGTCAATTTGCACTCCACCCATAAAAATCTTCTTGTAATCCTAAAGACACGAATATTCTATCTTGTAGAATTTTTTTGTAAGCTTCAATGTACAAGTCATTGAGTTTCAAGGCTTTTTTTATTGATGTTTTAAACTTGAAGTAAAAAAAAGTAAGATTTAATGTTCAAGTTGAGTTTCAAGTGTTCTTTTTAAGTTGACGAAAACAAACTTAACCTGAACAATTTTAAAAAAAAAGTTACCTCCGCAGGTATCCTTAAGACCTCTGTGTATTCATTGGTTATATTGGATCCCCCTCTAGGTTTGTTTTTGAAAACTCCTATTTCCTAATTCAAAGATTAGAACATATGGCTTTATTAAATATAATTTAAATTTTGGCATTTCTATCTTCTTCTGATAAGCTGTTAATATGTACATTCATTTTCTAAGATAACAAAATGATTCGAGTCACTTTGAAAATACCCTGTTGAATTCTGGTACTATAGATTAAAGTTTTTATTATTCTTTATCGGTATTTCATATATACATCATGAAATTTTGCAAGTCTCAAAAAGTATTTTAAAAACGAAACAATATTTATTGCAAAATTTAAATTTCACTGTGTTCGCTCTTAAATAAAATGCCATCGTGTTCACTTCGTAGTGCAAACCACAAAAGCTGTAACAAGCTCAATAAGAATCTCAAGAATGTGATAATTAAAACATAAAAGCTATAGTGAGTGAGATGAGCCTCAATCCAAATCAGTGATAAAAAACGACAAGCTAGATTTGAATCCACAAAATCTGGGTCCATTAGAAATGACTTAAAATCATCGTGTTGGTATTTCATAAGATCATTAGACAACATTATACTAAAGTTGAACGAGTATTTCATTCAAACGTTTCGAAGCTCTGACCCGGAAAAATTGTGGCTGACAGAGAACGGGGACGAGAACAAAATTACCACAGTCACAAAGCAAATACCATAATGACCCTGCGTGGAAAATGGGGGGGTTTGAAATAAACGAACGACAAAGTTTGGGTGATGAATTCGAAGAAAAAACGCATCCCATCCCAGTACAATACTAAACTATTTGAAATTATGCATCATCATTCCTGGCTTTTTATTTTTTTTTTAACCAAAAAGCAATGTAATAAAATAAACTTTTTGAACTTTTTTGTGTGAGCACATGCGCACTGAGTGCTAAATATCAAACATTACCTTAGTTTCATTAATAGGATGTGATATTGTACCAAACTATTTCATCGTACAGAATAGTGGTTTTGTTAATTTCTTACTATACATGAACTCAGTAATTAAATAAAAATACAAAACTAGAGCAACACAGAAATGTTATTTCAAAATAAAATCTAATCAATGCAACTGAGTAATAACAAACCACTTACCCCAAAGGGTTGTCCTCGTTTTATTAATACATCTATTGATGTTGCTGATAGCTTGTGATCATCCAAAATAGCGGTTACAACTATAATATATAACAACGTTGTCTTATATCCACATGTAGAAAAAAATCATCAGACAAGCATGTAGACTGAGTATATCAGGATTTTCTTCTGGAGAGGTCAGGTTCACCGTGGCATATAAAACCAATAATTATATATCATTTCTTCCCTTTAAAACAATTTCAATTAACAAAATTTATACAATTTTTCATTCTAACTTGTACCCTTTATAAATATTATAGTCCCATATAATTACATATTTTGACTTACTTGAGCCATAAAGAACAATATACGCGTTCTCGGGAGCTCCACCTTCCTTCACAATAAAGCGTTTGGCATCGTAACATTCTACAAACCCTACACGAGCCAACGCCTCTTGGATCCGCAAGGGAAATTCTGATATGTATTTCACATTCCGGAGGGCATTGGTCGCCTGCATAAAGATGATGTGATTTTGAAACACTGCTGTCCCCATATGGCAACTCATGGCATCTCAAATGCAAGTTTAATTTGAATCAAGCATTCATAAAATGGTCAGTGTTTTTTTTAAAGTAGATGAAACTCCCATCAAAAGCAAAATTTGTTGGTTCCATTTGAAAGTTCTTGTCTCAAGAAAAACACATATGAAATATGAAAGATCTAACATTACTCGTCCAAAACGTATAGCCAAAGTTAAGTTTTACAAAAGTACGTCAAATATCAAAGTCAAAATATATTTGAGATGTATGAAAACCTTAGCAGCAATCCTTGAAACGTTATGACTAAGGTTTAAGATTGATATAATTATACGATCACCCGCCGTGATGTCCTTGTCATGATCGGGAATTAACGGGAAAATCCGCCGACAATAATTGCCTAACAATGAGTTTGAAAACGTCAGTCAGCATTGACTTAATGATACATTGACATTTGCTGACTAAGTCATTGTGTTGTGCACAGAGCTTACGAAAGAATGACTGTGAACAAGACTGCTGATATTCTTGTTTCATCAACTTGTTTGTCATTAACTTACCTCGTTTTAAAAATTGTACATAGGTAGAGCATGCTCATGCGTATCGAATCAACTGAGAGATATAAACCCCGTATGCAGGTGATGAAGGTACTAGTATAATATTGTTGCATAGGTAATGGAAGTTGAAATTTGAAAAGTTAAAGTCTTCTCGTGTGTCATAAAGCTTTGTTTACGTCCTTTTCAAGTAAAATATCTAAATATGAAACTGATCTGTCGGACTCTGTGGTATGTTTAATTTATTGCAAGCTCAACGGGGTGTAATTATTGTATCGCCATAATAATGAAAATAACCATTGTTAATTGACAATACGTTGTCGATACATGTACATGTATGATGGACTAATTCTGCTTCATATGAATACAAAATGAAGTCTGTTATTAATATTAATGGGGCGAAATTAGTACCCATTAGAATTCAAACTAGAAATATGTCCATAGAACATGAATGCCCCGCCGAGGATGTATTAGTAAAGCAACATGAAAATTTGTATGTGTATAAAATTTGAACAGAATATCTTGAATAGTGATGCAGCTGAATTGCTTGTTTGGAAAATATAGGTCAGATCCAGCATCCGAAGCAAGTCTGTGGTGTCCATCCCTAGATGCATCATCCATGCAAGTTTGGTTCGGGCAGGACTAATAGTAACTTGGGAGTGAAAATATAGGTCAGATCCAGCATCCAAAGCAAGTCTGGTAGTGTCCATCCCTAGATGCATCATCCATGCAAGTTTGGTTC
>PRKT01000167.1:737957-759544 GCA_003671525.1 Saccostrea glomerata | reverse complement strand
AACACTAATTTAACAAAAGTGAGGTCAAGGTCAAAGGAAAGGTCAAGGTCAAAAAATGTTGATGCAGTTGCATAGCTCTCATCAATATCTATCAGCATATGAAGTTTGATGAAAATATCTTGGATGGTTTCTTTGAAACTTAGCTTTGAGCAGAGCTAAACGCAAAGTGTGACGGAAGGACAGAAGGACGGAAGGACGGAAGGACGGAAGACGGACATGACAAACACTATATGCCCCGGCCATATTCATGGCGGGGCATAAAAAGTGATTTATTCCTGCTTTAAAGTAAAAAAAAAAAGAAGAGAGAAGAAAAGTATTTTCACAGAGGCAATTCAAAAAGTTGAATAGTGATTTACAAACTGAAACTAATCTTTATGTAACTAAAAAAAATCTAAATACATAATGTGTCATTTCATTTTTCAGCCATTGATTAAATCTTTATTATAAAATCTTTATTTATTATAACGCATTCAATTAATTTTGTCGCCATAAAGCACGTTTACATGTTTAACTTACATATCGAATGTCATCTCTGGTTCTTTGGTCCGGGGGTTTAGACAGAATCTGAAGTCCTCGCTGGGACATTCGCATCTAGAGAAAATCAAGCATGGTTTCTAATTTGAAATGGTGAAAAAGAAGAGGACATCTTTGAATGTGTTAAGCATTTTAATAATGAACGTTTACGTTATAAACAGCTATTTCACTATATGCACCCCATCACTGCGTATTTTTGATACTAGATATAAATGCTAAAGTTAAGTATTTTTGAAAAAATGATGACACAATCTTTAACCATGACATAATGTACCTGACGATTAGCTTTGAAATAAGACACGTCAATTCTATTGGCTCCGTATGTGTTTTTCTCGTTGACAGGAGAACTGCCGATTTCCTTTAACTGTGACTGATACACCGTGTCGGTGGCACTAATAAGACAATAGAATAAAACAACTTACAGATAAATAATTAATTTATTTAAACACTTTTGATAGAAAGCAACTTCTGAAAATCAAAAATATTTATTATTAAATTATCGCTAGAAGAATTACACGCTTAGTTTGGACTTTCAGTATGGCGTGGCATTCTCGACGTTGCCTAATTAGCTTCCGAAATTTACACAGCTTCCTTTCACTGTTGAAAAATACATAGGATAGAAATACGGCCGAATGTCAACTGGTATAGTGAATAGCCAATTAAAAGTTCTATCACGGCACAGAGGTGGGACATAAGTCGTCTCATCGTCATCAACAACAATTTAAAGTTCCTGATGTTAATAATTTCGTAACCAATGAGAATCTACTAGTATTCGCTATTACGTAGCGCCGAGAATGTCACGCCCTACTGAAAGTCCAAAGTAATGGTAAAATCGTCTTAAATATTTCGTATATTATATTTAAGATACACATTAGAAATGTGCTGAATCATATTTATACAAATTGTTTCAAATAACAATCCACAGAATATTGTACATGCTACATATAGAATAAATTTGCAGCACTTTTTAAAAACATACTTCCGTTGCAGTATGAGCCTCTGTAAAGCACACATACGCCCCACTGCTCTACTAACTGTCTGTAACTTCCGTAGCATTTTCTGCAATATATACATGGAGTAACAAGGGCTTAAAAGAGTAACTTACATCAAATTCACGCAGTTGACTTTCATAATTTACCTTTATTGCAATGCTGAACTCTATACTACATTTAAAAATCCATTAGCTATCATTGTACGTGTTATAAGGTTTTCCTTACCTGTTTTTCCTCCTCTTTGGCCTTGAGTGTGGCAGCTAGAAGTGTGCTCAGCCGGTGTTTTCCGAAGGGTTCCTCAACCCTCCGTATTCCATCGCCATGCAGCTGGTTGCCATGGACAGTCCCTCGGCGCCCTTGACCTTTGATATCCATGGTCAGTTTGTCATCGACTTCGGATATCCTCCTTCCTCTCAATCTTTCACTAGAATGACAATTTAAGAGAATAAACAATTACTTTTGTCAGGTTTATTTTTAATACAGGTATATTGGATTAGAAGACGATTACAAAGAAAATGAAAACAATTAGATTTTGGGAATAAAAGATCGATCTCGCCAGTGCTTGTGTGCATTACATGTGCGTTTTTTACTGTTTATGGCTAAAATATATTCAAAGACATGCAGTTTGATTTTTCAGATTATATTATCTAACCACAGAAAAATAATTTTGCACCAGAAAGTTGATGTTAATACCTGAACTCATAAATAAGTACCCAGTACTGTTCTACTATAGATATATGCATTAAAAGGTTCATTTATATTCTAATAAGAAAGATAACTCTTTAATTTATATGGAATATATTTCTATTATTAATCAAAAAATTTTATTGTACAGTTCTGCCCCTCAAAATATGTTTATTTTGTTCACATTTTATTAACAAGTTGCTACTGAAATTATAAACGTTAACGATACACTTTATATACTAGTAGTTTTTTAGGGGCATAACTAACAGTAAAGAAGCTTTGTTTTCTATACCTCTCTCCCCCTAGCGCTGCGTGTTAACGTTCTTGCTGCTAGATCGATATAGTAAAACACTAAGACAAGAAGCCTTCCTTAATGTAGATACTTCATACTACTGGGGAAAAGCTTTCTATTCTGGGAAGTATGTTTATGGTTGACAGGAAGAAAGAAAACATTTTTTACTGTACAGTACATGCCTGTTTGCCATGATCTAAGTAAAATAACTAAGTTAAAAATGTGAGTTCATTGGCCTTTGTAAACAAATAAAAATACTTTTATTCTAATGTCAATTCTTGTTACAATTTGTTAATTTGATAGGCATGATTTACCCAATAATCAAACCGGATGCATGGACTATCAAATACATATATCATGCACAATATTTAACTAAATTTTAAAGTAAGCCCGTTTTAGGGTCGTATATAAATCTAATGTATATTAATCCGTTTTGTCTATTATTACGCAAACTTGTGCTGAACATTTGGGAAAAAGGTACATTGTACTAGTAGATGTGACAAAGAAGACGTTTCCGGACGAAATATTCATTTTCGTTGGTTTATAATTTTCAAACAAGAATCAAAATTGTTAAACTTAGTACTGGGCGCTTTTAGAGAAAAAAAATGGGAAATATTTTCCGAAACGTCCTACTGTTATTGGGACATTAGCAACTAAGTGGATACCAGTGTCAAGCTTCGTACATATATTTAACTACACGCTGACGATCCGAAGGGTTTTTCTTTTGGTCAGAAAACCTAAAAGCAAAATATAGTAGAAACATAAAGCAGGATTTTCTCCATGGTGCAAGAGTTACCTGAGCAACTGGGCCGTATCTCTATACAATAAAAATAATTACAAGTCAATTCGAGCAGTACATTTATCATTATCTTAAATACGCGCATTGATGAAGTTTTCCGTCCAAATTTTTTCTTTGATACATCGATCAAAGAAAAAAATATAACGTTCATTTCTTAAATCCTTACCTGAATGCTGCTACCTTGGCCACATTCTTGAATTTGCTGAGGTGGCTTCTTTGACCTATTAACCCTGACTGTTGGAGGCTCTGCGCTTCCAGAACATCCCCCTCCGAGAACCTCTTGGGACCGGAAGTGACCTGGAATCGGGCACGGTTGGCTGAAGAAGACAATATTCCATACTTATTATAGAACACAGCCGTGACATTACCATGTTTCTGAAGGGATACCACCGCCATAATAGATTTAGTTCGTAAACTTTTTCCACACGATACCACATCGAGAAGATAAAGCTTTTCATCGCTGTATCTCCTGTCTTTAAGCATTCTAATCAATCGACGATCGTGTTCGATAAGCGAACTTTGATGAGTTGTTGTCACATGATGGCTTTGAGAAGTTTCTTTTAAGACATTACTCGGCCTGCGTTTTGAATGGTATACTTCACTATGCCTGCGACCATCTGACTTTTTGTTTATCGGATCCGAGATGGATAAGAATTCACTATGTCTTCGATTTGAAGTCTGAGCGCCATGTTTTGCTCCTGATAATGATGTGTTTGGGAAAACTGTACGGGTTTTATTCTTTAGCAAATCAAACGTTACCTTACTTACACGACGATGTTCTTCAGAGCTCATGTTGCTACATGTATGAATGTCCTTTCTAAAAATTTCGCTAACTCAGACTCAACGTATAACACGCTTAATATTGCAATCCGTGTCAGTATGTAACAGGTTCTTTAAAATAAAATTTTAGTATATATTCCCGGGACGTATATAATTTAAAACGCAACTTTTCAACACTTCAGCATAATTGAAATCCAATCATAGAGTAACCTCAACCACTTCCAATGTTTACTTTATGACAGCATCGTACTTCCATCAAGATTTATAGTCTCTTCAACTCTGGTAAACATGCATGTACCTATACATGTATATACCCCTCAAATCCCGGAGCGAACTATGACGATAGTCACCAGAACATAATAAATCAGAAAATACGAACTTGGCAGTAGAAAGAAACAAACTTAATATGCTCATTAATCCGTCAAAATAATATTTAGTTATATGTATTAAGGGAAAAGTTACTGTTTTTTAAAACAGATTCTTTTCCATTTAGATTAAATAAACTGATATTTTTGATACCCCACTAAGACTTTTTATAATTTGAGTTAGTTTAAGTCCTGTTTGACAAGGTTTATTGAAGTAAAATAAAATCAGACAATCGAATTACAAAATTTAAATGTGTTCAATGTCAAGCTATTTGCATCACTTATAATAAGCTTTTAAATTGACGCATTTGAAATTTAATACAAAAAAAAGGACTTTTACCCCATCAAAAATCACAGAAGTATTACCAATTGAATCGCTGAATCGTAAAAGTAATTTTAGATAAATAAATATTAAAAAAGCACTTTTAAGAATGAAAAAAAAAACATTGATGACATTGCACTTGTTGGAATATACCACAAAAAGCATCTTAAAACTCTCTCTCTCTCTCTCTCTCTCTCTCTCTCTCTCTCTCTCTCTGATTTCATGGATTTAGCTAATGTTAGTAAACAAGAACCTGTCGTCGCTATAAACTTTAACATCAAGCCTTATAAACTCAGAACGTCTTAAGTTTGTGTCATTTTAAATATTTACTCAAACGATTTCTACGGGACACTCAACAGCGATGGCCATTTCTTGTAGAACTCTTTATTTTGATAACTTTACATGACTATTATTTATAGATACACCTTTACAAACTTTCTTTTCAGTCATATCAAATTTTACACCTGAGTATTGTTAAGCACTTAAAAAAAATTGTTTACCTTTATGAAAAATGACGTCGATGTACTACATACTTTAATTTTATATTAATTAATAAATCAATTAATTTAGTCACGCAATAATTATGATAGATTGTATAGAGAAAAAAAATGTGAAGCATTCAATCTTGAAAAATTATATTTTATATGTACAATAAGAATTTTTAATATTATTGGAGACTTATTCAAATGTCATTTGGGCATAGTAGTATTGATATTAATAACCATTGCTTGTTGAAGGTCGCAATAGCTTTTTACGTCTTTGCGTGTAAGCAGGCAACTACATTTCTGATAATAATTCAACAATTCAGCATACATTTCAACCATCGTGAATAAAACTAATAATTTTTTTAAAGTGCACTTCATAAAATGCAAGAATAAAAATACATGCACATTTATTTATGCATATATTTTTCATCATTAATTAGAGACCTCCGTGAATTTTCTCATATGGATCATCATTTAACAATCATCAGCGGCAAACATTTATAAAAATGGCCAACTCGAATGACACAGGCTTTTAAAAATTAATTTACCAAATATATGGGATAAGTTAATAAAAAGCAATGCACTTTCCCTTCTAACTTGAGACAACAACAAAAAAAAATTTAAAACTCAAGGTTATATATGTGCATCGAGCATGTACTTTTTCTACTCATAATTTTCCAATATTTAAAATCATAGTATATCTGATTCATTAGAAATACGATAGACCATTTTATAATAAATAATCTTAATAATAACTATAGTTTTATAATTAATACTTTCCAGACAAAAAATGAATATATGGCACCACGAGTTTTGTCCAAATATCAAATGTTGAAAATTCTTGTTTGCCTTAAAAAATGAAAAGCAAAAAATAATTACATTGCCTAAGTGGAAGCACTTTCCATTTCCTCCATTTGTTTAGAAATCCGTCATTAGAAATATCAGTCATATCTATAGATTTCTTTATCGTTCCGTCTGTCTGGGACAACAGTGCCCACTAGTTTTGGATCATTTTTACATACCATGACATGCATATAGAAAGCTTAACTATAAAACTCGCCCAAAATGTTCAAGGGGACTTCAAATTTCTTTCATAGTATCAATTGCTCTTCGGTTAATTATAAAAATTATAAGAAGTATAGGGAAAAAATCAATGGTTTAGTTGTAAAAAGACTTTTTGAAGCACAATAAATATTGACAAAAGATTTTAATACTTTGTCTAAAGAAGGCGAGTGATAATGGGTATGAATTTCTCTTCGTTTTTCTTTCCTTTTCATGCTTTGTACCTTTATTAGAACAAGTTGGAAATTTAAACCTCAGAATAAAAAAAAACTGCTAATACACTGTAATTAGTGCAAAGAAGGAATCAGTCAGTCATCTTGTCAAAATTTAAATCGTCTTCATACATATACATAGGGCAAAAATAAAGTGTTCACGTCAGATTGAACAAAGAAAACACAATAATCAAATTTATTTCTCTTTACAAAACAAATTAAAGATTTCTTTCGATTTTATCAAGTGAAGATCGATCGTACTAATTCTATAAGGATAAATACAAGTAGATGTCATCAAATACACTATTTAGGCGCTTTTATCTTGACGTTTGAATTGAAATGTCAAAATGGGTAGGAAAAAAATAGAGCTATTTTGTGGTATTTAGTACCGTCATCGTTTTAACATGAAAGGGCATAAGAAAATATGACATTTTTATCAAGCTTACTTAAGTACAAGTTTTAAAAAAGGTTTTTTGCATACCGTGTTTGTATATACATTGTAATATACATGTATGCATATGTTTTAATCCGGATGGAGAACTTACATTCTATGGGTACATGTAACATACTTTACTTCTGGGTACGTAATTAGTTATATGCCGAGAAAATCAATTTTTTATACTTGTAAACCACAGGCACTTGACGTTACTTAATTTTCTTTTAATAAAAAAAAATATACACATACTTCGGTATGTGTATATTTTTTTTAAAGAAAAATAAGTAACGCCAAGTGCCTGTGTTGTGAACATTTATTACAAAGTTACGTCGGCGCGTTTTTATTTTCAAATTTAATTAGTAAAATCGTTTTGGTTTATGTTAATAAAAAGCTTTATGAAACTCAAAAGTAAAATATACAACCAACCATCCCCCAAAAATTTAAACCGATAATATTACTAATTTTTCCAGTGATATTACAAGTACATTGTAGTACATGTAGTACATGTATTGTGATGTAAAAGAAAACGAAAGTAAAATTCACTCCAAAACATATGCATTTCAGTAACCAAATACAAGAAATCTTTGAAAATTTATCAATCTGATTGTTACCCCTCTTGAGGCAAAAACATAAATAAAACTTTGGTTCCATTAGCCACATGTCCATATTGGTTTTCGTGCTTTGTTTCGTAGCTAAAACCCTTTTTTATCCATTTACACAAAACTTCACGGATTTAATTTCTTGTCAGAAATATCCCCCGTATCGGGGATTTCTTGATGGGAGGGGATCAGATATTTTAACCCGCTCCCCTTCTATCGATATCAGGAATCAATGTCTTGTCTTTGTGCAGATTAAAGGCTTTTAAACGAGATGACAGATTCAACAGAGATTCGTCAAAAGAACAAATTCACTATTTAACCATGTGCACAGTGGGAAATATGAGGAGATTTTTCCTTCCCTTGCAGATTTCAAAAATCAATAATTGTAGGAATAGGAATCAAAGATTTTTTTTCATTTTAAAATCTGGAATTATGTAAACTTTCTGTTATAAATCAAAAGCAATTTCAGTGTATTTATTAAATTTTCTCGAAAAAAATGTCCTTATTTTACCTTCAAATTCCTCTAATGTACTACATGGGCTAGATTCCCTGGAATACATTTCCTCATTGAAGTGGTGCTTGAACTGTACTCGTTTGCCACTACCCATGCCTTTTCGATTGTAAGCCATATTTTTGTCTGTTATCCGAGATCCGCTGTGAGTGTCGGGCCGAGGGGCCGGGACTCTCCGGGGGAGGGACGAGCTACCCTCCCGACGAACATTATCAGAGGATGGTCTTAATAAGGACCCATATATTGAAACGTTATCATAGATGCGATACCTGTCTTTTCCTGAAGAAATCTTGATTGAGGAACGTCTTTTGCCAAGATGACTTGCAACATCCGTCATTTTGAGAAAATTATAATTATTTTTTAGCTCCGCATCATCGAGTCATTTCAAGAACGAATACTTTGCTGTTTCCAAAGAAAACACATTTTTGCCAATTTAAAAATCACGTAAGATTCCAAATTAAATAAAACTTCAATCATCCCATAATTTCCAAGTTAAGATGGGATTTGGAATATAAGTGTTTCTTGAAGAGCAGCGTTACCATTTAAGTATCAACCACTATCTCTGAACGTGTGGTCGTTAGGTAATTCTTGTCAAACACAAACCGACTACTTCTACAAGATTTGATTTCGAGTGAAACAAAGTAACGAGCAATCCGGGCGACTTTTTAAAATTCTTTCTACTGTCTTAGTAAACAATGTTTTATGAAATTTATCACCTTAAATCTGTAATATTATTCTATCGGTTTAAGCCCATTGGGGTATATATTCACGCTTTATTTCTTCTTTTCAAGACTTGAAGGTCACTGTCAAAATAATTACAAGAATGAATAGACAATCTGTTTTGTTTAATTAGAAATTGGATTTGAATATATTGTTTAAATTTCATTTCATTTAAATTTTACTTTCATTTAGAATATCGGTTTTAAATATTGAAAATATTCCATCGGACAGCTCTCTCTGTGTCAAGAAATTTCGAGAAACCCACTTTTGATTTACTGCGTATACCTTTGGTCTTACAGTATGTACACATGTACTTTTATCGAAGGAATAGTGGAAAAGTTCGTCGAAGTTCTAAGCACAACCGAGTCCTTTCTGTGGGGATATTAAGTTAAGGAGACATTTACTTTGCTTTGAATTGCTTATAATAAGTCAAATATCTGGATTTCAAAACTGCAGTCACATGGATAATATTAACAATTTCATAGAAATAGCAACTCAACCCAAAACACAGAAAATATTTGAAAAAAAAATTATTCGAGATAAACACTGGAAAGGGGGGGGGGGCTGTTCGGTAATCGAGAGCCCTGGCCCCAAGACCATAAACTGAAAAAAAGACTTGAGTCAAAATTTGAAATCAGTATAGCTTTTGAAATAATTTCGATAATACAACAAAATTTACACCAAATATTTAAATTTTAAGTAATGTAGAGAATTGCAAATTTTCAAACAAATACGTTAAGAAGAACGGAAGAAATTAAAATAAAAAATTTTGACTTAAGTCTGTTCTCGGTCTATGGTCTTCAGGCCAGAATTCAAAGGTTGGTAACTCTTCCTACGAAAGACGCATGTTATACAGTCTAAAACGGTTATATCTTACTTTTTATTTTTTATTCTCATTTAAGAACTTTAGAAGAGATTTTTAATAATTATCCATAATTCCACAAATACCAAACAAATTAAAGGACGCACGAAGAATGTCTGACTTTTCTATTAACACATGCACACATATAATATATACACAAAATTTCTAAACAATTCCTCCCCCACCCCCACCCCCAAGTTTTTATCTTACCATAAACCATTTGGGCAAAGATTGATTCTTAATAAAGTTCAATTCTCAAAAATAAATCATACCTATTTCACGTAAAAACGGATAATTTTGTCTTACCTCCAAGCCCTTCTACAGAAGAATAAATGAATACACGTCTTTCTCTGTTATTCATTGCGATAATTACTGACCAAGATCAGACATATCAATATTTGATGGGTATTACACATAGTACGGCTCTCAAAGAAACTAGAGTTTTGTTTTCTTCATCAATTAATCAACACACCACAAGAAGACGATAAATTCGATTATTATAATTATATAGTCTACGAGTGTATTATAAAGTTGAAACATAGATATTTTCTGAATTTAAAAATCTTAAATGTCATAATCTTTATTTGTAAAGAAAGATTGAAATACTTACATATCTAGCAGTAAGGACCTCTTCTGTTGTCGATTCACCACTAACGACTTATTCAAATGCTTGATCAGTATACACTTAATTACAGATTCCGTTCTTCTTCCAATATTGACCTTTCTCCTTCAGAAAATTTGAAAATCAGGAGAAACAACTTATTTGATTTTACGTGGTGAACTTAACTGAATATATAATATTCAACATCGTATTTGATTTGTAACTTGTAATGTTTAAATTTCATAAAATGTATAGCAGATTTTTTCTTTATCGGAGATGTAATCATGTATTTTAATGACCAGTGTGAATCGATGCCTCCCCGCCCCCTTCGCATGGCCCCTTTCTTCTCACCGACCATCTACACAAACAGAGGGTAATCTTCAACACTGTGTTGGGATAACTGAATATTAGTGTTTACTGAATGTAAACTTGAGCAGAATTAATTCATTTGAATAAGCCCCTCGTTTTTCACTTTTAATCAACATTCTAAAGAAATTTAATCTTATTATGTCAACAGTAAAGCAATAACATATCCGGGATGGCTTTCCTTCACGTGCAATTATTTACTCTTCTGTCTCTTTAACAACTGAACTTGTCTATAGAGGTTTTAATCTCCTTACATAACAACCATGCTGAATTCTGTTACGTAATTTCACCTATATTTACACGTATTGATATTAAATAAATTCAACTACCCCACCCCCATCTAAAAAAAAATCGCCAAAACTCCCCGAGTCTCTGTTCAAGTACTCACTTAATTTCTGACAAAGACCCCCCTTCCCTGGGGCGGATCCAGGAATTGAAGTAAGAGGTGGCGCAAGATTTAGGCAGGGGGTCTTGGGGCCGCCTGAGGCTAAGCCCTGGTTGGGGCCCAGGGGGCGAAGCCCCCGGAAGCTAATGGATTCTAGAGGTTTTGTAGGCTACCAAGTAGTCATTTTTAACATTTTCTCGACAAAACTGTTTTATGCTAACTTTGACAATTTTGGCACCCGGCGCGCGCCCCCCTTAAATCCGCCACTGCTTCCCCATGTGATATCAAAATATTTTAATCCCCTCTTCTTGTAACATTGGGCTCTTGGGCCATAAAACTAAGGCGAGCCAACTTATAATCACAGTCTCAATTTTACCAAAGGAATTAATACAAACAAGAGATGTTCGTAAATCACTTATGCCCCCCTCCCCCAAACAAATGAATTACTAGTAATATTTTTTTTAAGTCCAAAGGACATACCGGGTAACTCTGTCAAAAATGACTCGATCGAACTCAAGATAGAACTTGACCTGTCTATCTAATTTAATGATAAATCTGTATACTGAAGTTCATTTCAATGTTTGTAACCTCTGCAAAGAAAAATTGATCAGAAACTGCAAATAATGGAATTTTTCAAAGTCAAAGGGGGCACAACTATATCCAAAAAGGATAGATCGTTCCTCAAAACAGAATTGAATTTGACCAATATATTAGCATGATAAATCTGTATACCAAGTTTCATTTCAATATGTGCAAACTCTGTAAAGAATATGAATGGAAACTGCAAATAATTGAAATTTTTCCAAGTAAAAGGGGCGGTCCAAAATAGCTCGATTATACCCAAAACAAAACTTGACCTAGATATTATTATGATAAATATGTATACCAAATTTCATTTCAATATGTGAAACCTCTGAGAAGAAAATGAACGGAAACTAAGTGGACTGACAGCAACAGAGCAATATGCCCTCCCTTCTTCGAAAAGGGGGGGGGGATAAAAAATTACTTGCGATCAAAAGAAAGCTAATCTAGGTTTTATGGCCCCCTGAGCCAGAATATTTGAAGTTTTGATAGTGTGTAAACCACTAATGACTTGGGTTGGTAGTTTGAACTTCAATCTAGAAAAATTTTAAGGTCATATCCAGCCTCTGAAGCATACCCAGGTATCTTGTCTAAAATGTGAATCCCTGGATGCATCACCTATACAGGTCTAGTCCAAGTAGGACTCATAATTACTGGGGAATGGACATGCTCCAAAACTTCTATCCCTAGTATTAAGTCATCTACAAAATGTTCGTCAGATTCACCATCTGAAACAAGTAAGGAATTGTGCATCTCTTGATGCATTGTTCATACAGGTTTTTCCCAAGTATAACTTAAATGTATATCATAATCTCATATCAACCTGGTTAAGGTGAGCTAAGAATAGAATAATTCAATCAATCATTTCATCTAGCATTTCAGCTTTAATAATTAAGACAAACAAATAAATAAGAAGTCATCTACATTTACGTTTAATAATTTTATCAGTTCCAGATAGAATAGATGTTCATTTTCTTGTTAAAGCATAAATAAACATGATTAATGTAAACTCAGTCCTTTTTGTGACTATCCAATATGGAATATTTTTTATATATCTGTACATGTATTTAAACCAAAACCATCTCGGCATCATAGTGCGATAATTATTTACTATAAGCTAAAGTGCATGCAAATTATTTACATTAGCATATTCTGTGGGATAATATAATTAATAGCACCAACTCTATAGGTCAATGGTACCATGGAAAATTCTTGACATTATATACAATATATGACATTATCATCTACGTCTACGTTTTCTGGATGCTGGTTCACTAAGTCTCTTCCTCTTCCTGTTCTCAAAGTCTCCCAAAATCTCCCTACAAAACAGAAAAGCTTAACTACATATGTAATACAGTTTAGTAATCAACCTTAACGATATAGTAATTTACTACAGGTGAGCAAACTATATACTATGTACAGAACTGTGTATGCCAAAGCCAGGCACCAGATTCCAGCTTTTCATTTTCTGAAGTTTTAACAGTACTATAATATCTTGTATACTTGGATATCTTTTTTAAAAAAAGCCCTGTAATGGGTGAGATATTGAATTTCTACCAATTGCACAATTTTACTTCACAGCTCCTAATTAATTATACATGTACATGTATATACAAAAAGCTGGGCAAAAAGAGCACTTTGAAACTCTACATCTGCTAATATCTGTAACTGCCATCAGTGGTTCAAGTAGTTTTCTGTGATTTATATAAGCCACCATGACCATACAATATGTAAGATACACATTGAATGAAGAAATCTGGTACCAGGACCAGTATTTAATCTTACCTTCTACTTGATGACCTTGAGCTACTTCTTTCTTCTTGAATATCCTGTTTAAAACAAATTAAAATGTCTTTAAATTTCTTTAATCTTTTTAAACACTGCCTGGAGACGAAGAATCTCAGAAGAATCATCTGCAAGATAATTAAAATAACTGTAACTTCATAATAAATATGAAGCCTAGCCAACCTCGGCAACTTTGATGGGGGAGAATACAGCTGACAGATCACTACAGTTAGATTTATGGCTTTGGGTGGACATGGAAGAGAAATGGCGAGCTCTAGCCTTTGACACACCCTCTCCTCCACTTAATGCTGGCCACAGGGTGGAGAAACTCTCCACGTCATATTCCTTCACTGGAGTCTCATCCACTTGTAGACTTTCATCTAAAAAGAGCATTTTCATATTATGAACATTTCATGTGAAAGTCAACTTTTTAGTAATCTGAACAGTGTTGAACAAAAGGAAATCATAGCAAAACATGTACATGTATGTAAGGACAAAGAAATTCAATTTAATATTATATCATCAATCTCATACATTTTCCTAGGGGTGAAACGGTTCACCGCGGTATCGGTTCACCGCGGTATTTTTTCTCGGTTCGATACACGGTACAAAATCTCTACTTTCGGTTCGGTTCGTTTTTTAGTCGGGATCGTCATTCAGTCAGGTTTGGCATAAGGTATAAACATGCTTCTCTGTGTAATTAGTTCAAAAACGTAAATTTTTGTGGACTTAAAGTTTGTAAAATGATTTTTAACAGTCAAATCAATTAAGGTGATTTATTCAATCCAGTTTGCACATTAATTCTTTGACTAGATTAAATAAAAGGAAGGATAAAACAACAGTTAAATTTGTTTCCTTCTATCAAAATGTATCGTATCGAAAATAACCGAACCGAGATCAAATTTTTCGATACGTATCGAACTGTGAAGGAGGCGTATCGTTTCACCCCTACATTTTCCTACAATGATATAATTATACATGTACCTCTGAAGCTTCAAACAAAATGTAAAACTATACCCTCCTCTTGGTCCTCTATGACTTTTTCTCCCTCTTGGCAGCCCTGCTCCTCAGAAAATAATGATCCAGATTTTTCATTAGGAGTCTTAGAAATCCCCAGATCTGTTCCATCTTTTTTGTTGTGGTCTACATTATCACAATGTCCAATCACCTTCTTAGAGGAACTCTTTTTGACCTTTGTATGACTTTTCTTTGACTTACTCCTCTGTTTCTTTCCATTTTTTTCCTCACTCTCCTCATGTACATTGTCATCGTGCGAGAGAACTTCCACACATCTGTCCTCCTCACTCTCTTCATCTATATTGTCGTCACACGAGATAATTTCCACATCTCTGTCCTCCTCTGGTGAGCTGTGAGTTCCGTTGACCTCGGGGATCCTTATAGGGCTTCCCAGAAACTGTCTCTGTATCTTCTCTCTCTTTCCATCATCCTCTTCTTCCTCTGTCCAATCTAATTTCTCCAAGTCGACAGGGACATTAATGATCAAATCTGCAACGGGGCTGGTTCTATGTACCGATGCAATGCAAACAAATTTATCTTCCCTGTTATTTGCTTCCTTTCTCAGACTGTTTAATGATGATAATGTAGTCTTGCTTTTTCTTGCCTCTGTATTTCTTTTCTCAGCATCCATCGGAACAATTGCTGAAGAATCTTCATTTTCAAATACAGCAGCTGAATTTTTTCTTTGATTCCTCTCAATGTTCAGCACTTCATTTAGTCCCAGTTCCACATCACTTGTGTCAGAAGTTTCTTCCACTTCACCTTCATAAGAAGTTTTCTTGCTCTCTGATTGCTCAGAATGTGAACCAAGCTTATTGTAGTTTCTTTTGCTTCTCCTTTGGCTACTCTGTCTGTCATATTTATTGTAACCAGCTTGGTTTTTGTTAGTTTTATCCACATTTGTCAGCTCGCAGACAGAATCACTGGTCTCCTCTCCTACAAGATAATTCCTTCTGCTTTTAGTTCTGACTGTAGATTCTTGATCATGAGTTTGCTGATTTTGGGATATGCAAGTTCCAGAATTTAAAGTTGTTTTGTCAGCATTTCCTCTCTTTCTGGTCCTCAGTGATTTCCGACGTCCATTATCAATGTCCATTTTATCATCTGTTGATACTTTTTCTGTGCCACTTTCTGAAGTTTTTCCGTGAGTACTTCTGCTGCGTGTGCTTCTACGCTCAAGTAACAATGGTCTGTCATTTTCACTTTCAGTATCACTTTCCAAAGAAATTATTTCCACATCACACGCTTCTGATGTCTGCAGTTTTTTAACTTCACTTACTTTAGATCCTCCTTTGTTTCTAGTTGATCTTCTCTGACCTTTACTTTCACTTTCACTTTGTGATGAGATTACACTAGCATCATCCACATCCATTTCTGAAATCCTTTCATCAGTGCCTTTATTTCTCCTGGTCCTACTCAAAGTCCTCCTTGAGTCATCCTCAGATGTCCTCCTTGAGTCTCCCTCAAATGTCCTTGAGTCCCCCTCAGACTCACTTTGAGTCCACTCCGTCCCCGTTTCACCCTGTTCAGTGTCAGATGCTCGACTTTCTTCACTCTTTTCTTTAATGTTTACAGACTTTTTCCTTTCAGCCTTCTGTTCTTTCATTCTTCGCCTGGTCTCCTCTATCAAGTTGGAGAAATGTGACTTGTGCTTTTTCACTGTATTAAAAATATCATAAACATTTAATTTATTACATCTAAAAGAATCATTCAGTTAATACATGTACATTCTTATCCTATGCTCAAATTATGATATTGTTTTCAACATATTGCTATATCACTCACTGTAAACCTTCTGAGCTTTCTCAATGGTGGCAGGTGAACTGTTTTTCTCAATGCCAAGACTCTAGAACAATATAATAACACTGCACTACTATAAGTGCACAAGGACATACATATTAAATGTCTTTTGTATTTCAAGTAGGCTGCATGATGGTATAGACTTGCATTATATTGTATATTGAAACATGCAATCATTTCAGACTTAATTTTAAGACAATGCCAAAAAAACTATCCTCACGTAATCGTCCCTCTTGTTCCTGTGTCTGATGCCTTCCATCTTCTCTACCTCTTTGATGATATCCTGAACTATATAAAACAAAAAATCCTCATAGAAATATTTGTATTAATGAAGTTAGAAATTATGTAACTATCATCCTGCAATCACCACCCCTTGCAACGACCTAATAAAGGCAACCTGATAAACCATACACATGTAGCATTATACAGTTAACGCTCTAAAAAAACCTTGTGCAATCATTCCAAAGTTCTATAAAAGCACTGTGACGTCATATATTTAAGAAATAAGGTATTATTATACCCCCTGCTTGAAAAGTGGGAGGGTATATAGTAATCGGTATTTCCGTCCATCCATCTGTATGTCCGTCCGTCTGTTACGCTTTGGGGTACCCATCTCTTATCCGCAACTCCTCTCATACCACTGAAGGAAATTTAAACTTTCACAGAATCTTCATTACATATTGCCATTGTGCACCTCCTATTTTACTTTTTGATCTGACATATATTTTGGATTTTCCAGAGCAAAACATGGACACTGCCAATATATTCATATGGGAGGCGGGGGGTATCATTTTATTTAAACATCTATTGGGATATAAATATGGGTTGGTCATGAGATTAAATTCCATAAAGCCCAAATGGCTTTATGATGAATCTAATCTTGTACCAAACCGTATTTATAGCCTGATAGATGTTTTAAAAAGATACCTTATTACTTATATTTACATTTGTGACTTATTCATACTTTATATTTGCCTGATTATGACTTTTGTGAAATGCATTATTCTTCAAACCCTACGTTATGTATGTAATCCACTGAGCGCGCTTCAACCCTTTATGACGTCACTGAGAAAATACGTCAAATGATTATCCATATGCACATACCATACCTGTATTTATACAGTTATAGATACGCATTCCTTTCAGTAGTGTTTTATAAAGGAAAACATTTGCAAATGTAAATATATTGCAATGTTTACGCCATGGCGTCCTAATTTCAACTTCAGAGATGGGCCAAAAGCAAGTTGAAAATAGCTGATATTTTAAAGGTCAGATTTAAATTTTTGTTGCAGGATAAACAAAATACACGATTACTGCCATGAAATAGGGGTGATATTTGGGCTCAGCTAGGTAAAAAACTTGATGGAGGGTTCAGCAAACCTCATACCCCATCACATTTACTTACCCTTGCCCAAATATCACTTATATTTCAAGGCAGTGACCACGTATTTTATATTTATCATTACATAAGGTAGATTATGTTTACAAGGGCCTTATTTTTTCTAAATATCACTTTTTATTGTGATTATTGCTTTAGATAAAAAAAATCACTGCTCTGTTTTACAGTTTATAATGTCATTAAGACGATAAAACAAAGGTTAAATTCATCTTTTGCCTTGGAAGTAATACATATTTTTATTTCTTTAACTTGCCCCACCTGATCGAGGTTTTAATGAATCACACTCCGAATTATACAGCATCACAAAATCATGGTGTCTTCTGATCAAAGCCTAAAAAATAAGAACAGAAAATTATTTTTACCATTTTTATAGAGTAGTAACACAAACTGTCTTCTTGAACTTTCGAATGTAGATACAAATACTTGTATTTGTTATGCAAAATTACAGTGTAAATATTGTGCACAAAGGACATGCCATGCATATGTTAAAATATTCATTAACAAAGTTCAGTGTGCGAGATCTTCCACCCATTTTTGCAGGCAGTTGCTGTTACTATTTATAAACTCAACATACTTTTTTATCTCCTGCAGTAGAGAGTCCCACTTCCTTCATCTTTTTCTTGATGTCCCTCTCTGACATCAGATTGTACACTAACTTGGCCATTGGTTTCCTTTTAGGGGTTTGCCTACAGTTAAACAAAACAATTAACTTGTCAATATTCAACATGTTTAAAATGGAAAAAACAAGAGGCCCAAGGGCCTTGAATCGCTCTTCTGATAAATTGCACAACCTCTCACTTGTATTTGAAGCCTCTAACCCTAAGTATCTTAAGACCAAAGTTGCACCACATGACAAAATTTGATGATTCTTAGCCAATAAGGACTATTTCTTGGTCTTCATTCTTGGAAAACCCAAAATGCATCAACTTACACAGTTTGATTATTCTAAGCCAATAAATACCTAAGATACTTAAATATAGCCATAAAATGTCGAAAGTAGGTCACTGTGACCTAATTTTTGGTCGACATTCTCCGAAAACCCAAGATGCATTAACTGACAAAGTTTGATGATTCTAAGCCAATAAGTACTGGAGATACTTAAATATAGCCATAAAATGTTGAAAGTAGGTCACGGTGACCTAAATTTTGGTCGTCACTCTCCGAAAACCCAAGATGCATCAACTGACAAAGTTTGATGATTCTAAGCCAATAAATACCTAAGATACTTAAATATAGCCATAAAATGTCGAAAGTAGGTCACCATGACCTACATTTTGGTCGACATTTTTCAGAGTCCCAAGATGCATCTCCTGACCAAGTTTGATGATTGTAGGTCTGAAGGTAATCAAAAAATGCCTTTTAAACAATTTGAAAACATATGCCTGCAAAATTCTAAAAGTAGGTCACAGTGACCTACTTTTTCTTAAATATGTTTTAAGGTCCCAAGAAGCATCAACCTACAAGATTTGATGATTCTAACCCTTTCAGTGCCTGAAATAATGGGATAAAATGTTTTAAAAAGGTTAAGTCATAAAGTTCAAAAAGTAGGTCACGGTGACCTACTTTTGGGTTGACGTTGTTCAAGGACCCAAGATGCATCAACTGACTAAGTTTCATGATCATAGGCCTTAAAGTGTCCAAAATATGCCTCAAAATCAATTTGAAAACAAATGCCCGTTAAATTAAAAAAGTAGGTCACGGTGACCTACTTTTGAGTTAACATGATGTGAAGTCCTAAGATGCATCAACTTACAAGATTTGATGATCCTAGCCCTCATAGTAAGCAAAATATAAACATTTTTATTAATTGTAAATTTAGGTCAACTTCAAAGTGACCTTGAGACCACGCCCTTTGCCCCAGGGTCATGCCTTGAACAATTTTTAATCTTCAACATATCCTGATCCTTGTATGTAAGTTTGGTGAAAATCTGCCTGGTGGTTCTGGAGAAGAAGATTTTTTAGCAACTAGTACTTTTGGTTTTGTTTTCCTGATTATCTCCCCTTGTTTTAGGGTCTCAACCCTTATTTTCGTATAAATGGTAGCCCTTGGGCCAAGGATACCCTGTGTCAAATTTGGTACTGATTGGCCAAAGGGTTCTTGAGTTATGGCCCATATTCTAAAAAGTTAACGCACACCGCACACCGCACAAATGGCCATAGCATTAGCTCTTTGAGCCTTTGGCTCAGAAGAGCTAAAAATATCTCTATCAACCTTTATACTTAACAGTGTCGAAAAATGATGGAAAAACCTTTAAAATACACTGTAGCTCCTATTTTGCAAGAATAAGTAATAAATCAAGGCAAACTAAAGGACAAAACTTTTAACTTCCATTTTTATTTATTTATGAAAAACATACCTCCTAAGTGCAGACTTTTTCTCCTCTCCTCCAAGACAAATGTCTAGATGGTCATTCATGGTAGATTCTTTTAAAGAAATTCCACAAACAGGGCAAGGAACTGAAATCAATGAAAAAAATCAAATGCACGCATGAATGAAATCAGACTAGCCAATTAAACCAATGGTTCAAGAAAAAACTGAAATCTGACTATCCAATCAAATTGATAAACCAAGGGAAAAAGTGAATTCAGTTTTGAAAATCTTATCAATAATCAAAAGTCAATACATAACTCTGCATTAATTCAGTCCGATTGAAAACTTGTCTGATATTATTTAATTAATTAAGCTCTCAAAAGAGATAGCAGACTTCTACCATTTTTAATGTAATGACTTTTAATATTTGGTGTGCATACAGGGACAGCATGTTTTGTTTTCTTCTAACATTTAATATATTTTTATTTACCACTGGCAATGATAAAGTAAATAAGAATTTCATGTTCAGGATGAAAATACCAGTATCCGATCCTTTACACTTCAACATCACAGTTTAAAAAATATGTATATCATGTACTTTACAGGCATATATATTTTAAATACTAAAAAACTGACCAGTCAGCAAGGGCCCCGCTGAAGGGTACAAATATAAAGATGTAGCTCAATGAATGAGAGTTAATACTTGATTACATTTCTTTTTAAATATATGAAGATTATAAGTAAAAACTGTATTTTTAAATTTTCAAGATAATTCCTGAATGTCCAAAAAACCTGTAAATAGTAACCTTGTATTTACATAAAACACGGAAAACCTCATGTCTTATTAAAAAAACTAAATTTAATGTATATTTAAAAAAGATTTAAGCAGGTGTTTTAAAAAAAATGCAAGCCTTCAGTGAATGCAAATATCACCCAAGGTTGACCTCAACTTCAAAACAAACATCAGTTGCAGACAAAGGTGTTCATTAATCTTCATGTGACAGATAAAGATAAGCCTCTAAATTTTCTGCAGCAGGCTAGATAATTAATCCCAAAGGATTAATTGTACTGCTCTCTCATCCTTTTCTTCTAAATTTACAATAAGAACTTATTTTTAACTCTGACAGAATGGGGTTATAATCTGATTACATGTTAAAATTAACAACATTAAGGCAGCAAAAAATAAAATAAATAATTAAAGAAATAAAATAGTAATAAAAATAAATGTTATCTTAATATATATCTTGATTTTAGAATTCAATAAGATTATCATAAATCGTTGTGTACAGTATTTTAACCAAAATAAAGTATGAGCATTATTTCAAATCCATATTTCAGAGAATGAACACTTCATTTAAAATTGACCTTAACTTCAAAACAAAGTTCATTTGCAGACAGAGGCGGTACAATTATTAATCTCATTGTGACAGATAAAGATAATGCTTAGGATTTTCTTCATGTGGAAGGTTAATTAATCCCAAACGACAAATATTGCACAGCCTTCCCAGTTTACAATGGTAACATTCTCAGCAGTTATCTCTCTTTGCCCATTCATTCTTATGCATAGTTAAGGAATCTACCCCGCCACCACAGCTCCAAACCAAAAGACATAGAGAACCAAACTTAGCATCAAAATATGTATTTCTGCCTACTGAACTACCATACCAAATTTGAACTTGATTGGGC
>PRKT01000167.1:723495-736931 GCA_003671525.1 Saccostrea glomerata | reverse complement strand
GCCCAGTGGTTCTTGAGAAGAAGATTTTTTAATGACCCAACCCTATTTTTGTCTTTTCTTGATTATCTCCCCTTGCGAGGGGATATGTCCCTTCATTTTAACAATTTAAATTTCCCTTCACCCAAGGATGCTTTGTATTAAGTTTGGTCAAAATTGGCCCAGTGGTTCTTGAGAAGAAGTCGAAAATGTGAAAAGTTTACAGACGGACAGACAGACGGACGGACAGACAGCTAAACAGACAGACGGACGGACGACGGACAAAATGTGATCAGAAAAGCTCACTTGAGCCTTCGGCTCAGGTGAGCTAAAAAGTGCTGGTACTTGTTACAATTCTTCTACATAAACACACATGAAGGCAGTTTTTAGTTACTTTTAAAGCAAATTTACTCAAATAAATTTTAAATTGACACTTCAACCTACCCATTTTTCTTGGTGAAGGTGAAAACATGCTTAAATTAGCTGGGCTCCTTGTCTCGGGAGTGGAGAGTCCCCCTGCCTCCTGTAGACCAGAGAGTTGTGTACCGGCCTTGGCTTTCGGTGTACAAAATCCTTGATCCACCTCAGTGATGTTCTCTTTATTCTCATTAGATTTTGGATCCACCAAATCTTTTTCACTTTCCTCACCATCTTCTGATATGAGGTCAATGACATCTCTGTCTTTTGAAGCAATATTTTTTGAAATTGGAAGGAAACTCTGAGTCTTTGTTTCCTGCAATGTTTTCTGAAGGCAAAATTTTATATTCTTTTTCAGTGTTCACAAATTTCTCTTGTAAATAGTTTTAATGATACTTGTATATTGTTAAAAAAACAAAAAGAACATATTTATTTTTTATTTTCTTATTTAGAAATCTAAAGATGCACTGTTCCATTAGGGAACCATGAAGTATTACATACTAATACATGTATATATAATGAATTTTAATATTAATGAAATAAAATAAATCTTCGTAAAGGCCTACCGGTAAACTCATATGGTTACCTTGTTCAAATTCCAGTGGCTACCATCCTTTTCAGTTGTATGTGTTCTCGTTATTTCAAGTAAATGGGTTCTAAAAGAAATTTTATTTAAAAAAAAAAGTAGCAAATGATTCTCCAGGTAAATACATCTAATGTTATGTTTTAATTAATACCACTGTTATACAGTGAGAATTGTTCTAATCTGACACCGTTTCAGTTCGTTTCACTGTGAATTCTGCCCTCTATTTTAAAAATTTACTCTAGCTTTTTTTTTTTTTTTTATTGTTGTTTAATGAATGACATTTTGTATGAATATACATGTAGCTTTTCTGAAATACATATGCTTTAAAACACAAACGGTATGAAAATATCTGACACATTTCATGGATTTTTTAATAAGACAAACCATTTATTAAAAGCTATTTATTTACCTGATGGATTTAAACTGTGCTATCACATCATCTATCAGTCTGTTGTTTCTTAAATTGTTCTCACAAGCACCCTTAATATAAAAAAATAAAAAATTCAAAAATCATTTATCAGCTGTTTATACATTTCATATCATATTTGTGATATTTCAAAACCAAACATAAATTCACAGATTACAGGTACTATGATTTCTAATAAGAATACCAATTTAAAACATGAGATGTTTGTAAAACTTTAAACACTTAATACCCCCGTTCCCCAAATAATTGGAATTTTTTTCAGTTCAAAGGGCTAAAATCTATCAAAAATGGTTCAATCATACCCAAACCTCTGCAAAAAAAAATGAACAGAAACTGCAGATAATTGGAATTTTTCTAATTTCCAATTCCAAGGGACATCACTCTGTCCAAAATGGCTCGATCATACTCAAAAAAGAACTTGACCTAGATATCCTTATAATATCTGTATACGGTTATGACTGTAGAGTCACCCTTGATTGTAGAGTACACCCTGACTGTAGAGTCACCCCTGGATTTTGACCTCAATTATGACCTGTGTGGGTGGGACCTGGGAATCCCCATGACGTCATCTTGACTGTAAAGTGACTGCACAGTATATACCTTACTACTCATACTACTTTCAATTTCTATCTATTCATAGATAGAGATTCTTCATTTCTAACAAAGCTCATTCCGAAATAACATATTTTCTCGAGATATTCTGAAATCAATTTTAAAAATGACCTTTTTTTAATCGACATTAGCTTGGGCCCATAGCTATTTACATGTAAACAGACAGTGTTTGAAGTGTAGCGAAGAGTTGCATAGTATTTGCAAGATCTTTCAACATTATACAGTTGATTCTTTCTCAGGATTGTAATGTTAAGTCCGTATTAATTCTTTTTGCGAAACTCCGTGCTCTACCAACTGAAATCCCCTTCACCGAAGGATTCTTTGTGGTAAGTTTGATTGAAATTGGCCCAGCGGTTCTTGAGAAGAAGTCGAAAATAAGAAAAATTAACAGACAGGCAGACAGAGGAACGCCGGACAAAATGTTATCAGTAAAGCTCAACTGAGCCTTCGGCTCGGGTGAGCTACAAAGTGGATCACCCGAGCTTCCACATATATCAAAACAAACTGTGTGCCATTTCCACCATTTACAGATAGATATGTATAGGAAAACTTTAAATACTTTCAAAAAATCTTAAAATATTACTAACAGTAGCACAATTTATTTGTTTTGTGTTGAATTTAAAACTAGATTTGTTTTAATCCTCAGAAATTAAGACGAAGATTGGTTGCAACAGACAGAAAGAAGTATTGGACAGAAAAGAAGAGGGCATCGGTGAAAAGAATTTTATTAAGCCATAACAGTCCTACATCTCGAGTGATGAAGAGGCAAAGGAATGGTTCATTTCACATCCCAATTCTTAGGAAAGTGAGACATTGAAACATGTCAAGGACAGCTTGGACAAGAAATATTTGGAAACATGTCCACCAAGGAGTAAAAGACTAGCGCCAAAAGGAACAACAGGTTTCATCAAAGAGTCCAGCTGTCCAACAAACATTCATCTTTTCAGCATGTCACAGCGGGAGTTCCTCAGGGATCTTTGCTAGGTCCTGTTCTGTTTTTATTTTACACTAATGATCGTCCTTTATGAATTACAAAATCCAAATTAGATTTATTTGCAGATTATGACACTTTATATGCATCAAGTCAAGATTCTCAAACTATTGTCCATTTTCAAAAGGTTAGTTATTTCCCCTGAAGGGAACTCTTTTACTGTGTTTAATACGCATGCGCTATAGATAAAGTCACTTCCGCGGACGTTCTTGATGTAAACATGTTCATGGTGTAATGCCCCTGTCATATGGAAATATGTTATTGTGTTTGTGAATAAAAAGAAATCTTAACTGATTCGTATTTTTTTTAAATTGCCCACTCATAGTCTCTTTCTGGATTTGTATTAATCTGTGTAGTACTATAATAAGGTGCTGTGTGACCACCCCCCCACCTTACCAAAAAAAAAAACGAAACAAATTACTGATAAAATGCTGATACATATTCGAATAGGCCTATTTAAAAAAGTAAGCTAATTTTCGGTAGTGGATGTACTGCAGACGGATCATCATTATTTACAAAATGTGCGGAACAAATTTTTAGCTATAAAGTTTTTACGAATTAATCTAGCCTGCTGCAGCCATATTTTCTTTGTATCTCTAGGATTTTTTTGGAGACTGATGACATGTCCATCTACAGTTTTACCTCTGAAATTGCTGCATATACAGAAGTAGTTCGTCTTCCGCGACCGATACCAAGAAACTGCGTTTTTGCTCGATTGTATGTCATAACATAGAACTTTTACTTACAAGAACACATTTGGTGACAATTAAAGGCCTATTTCACTTGAATTAACAGTGTTTCTAGAATTTTTTAATTGTAAAATAATTGATTCACTATATAGTATTAAAACTTTGAATGGAATTCTAAATGAATAATTTAATCTCATGTTCTCATGTAACGAAGAAAGACTAATTAAAATAGCATTGACCTGAATTCGTGTTACATATGTCGTATAAAGTCTGAGCTGCATTTAATCAAAGTTTTAGTGTAGGATCTAAGCATATGTACATGTATATTATAAATACACATTTTGTTTTAGATCAGAAAATTGAGAGCAGAAACACGAAATTGATACAATAATTTCCTAGCGTATTTCTCGTTAATTAACGGAAAACATTTTTTCTCAAGTGTTATTTATTTTTTTTAATCCTTTCAGTGTAAGTACATGTACTTATTTTTTATAAGCTATTCTTTTTTGCAAAGTGTATAAAAATCAATATCAGAGAGAGAGAGAGAGGGGGGGGGGGCCTCATGTAACCCCGTGTAACTGACATACATGTACATCTGTGAAAAAATATATGTACCGTAATTTTATTGAATTCACAATTAATAATTCTAATATTTTTTAATTTTCACAACTATGGTTCATATTCAACTATTCAACCCATTTACATATTCGTTCTCAGTAGTAGAAGGCGTCTGGCCGGGCGGGTCAACTGAGTGCACTTTGGGGCTGGGGGGATAAGGGGTTCAAGAGAGTGCACTTTTGGGGCTGAGGGGGATAGGCGGGTCAACTGAGTGCAGAACAGAGAACAGTAGTATAAGGCGTCTGGCCGGGCGGGTCAACTGAGTGCACTTTTGGGGCTGGGGGGATAGGTGGTTCAAGAGAGTGCACTTTTGGGGCTGAGGGGGATAGGCGGGTCAACTGAGTGCAGGTTTGGGGCTGAGGGGGATAGGGGGTTCAAGGGAGTGCAGCCCCTGTGGGGGATAGGTGGGTTAAGGCAGTGCAGCCCATGTGGGGGATAGGTGGGACAAGGCAGTGCAGTCCCTGTGGGGGATAGGTGGGTCAAGAGAGTGCAGCCCCTTGGGGATAAGTGGGTCAATTCATTACATATAGCCCCCCTAAATACTGGGGGTGTTTACACTGTGTTTACATTGGTACGCTGCTACTACAACCTGTTGCATCATCTTTTTTATATCTGTTGCATCATCTTTTTTATACCTGTTGCATCATCTTTTTTATATCTGTTGCATCATCTTTTTATAACTGTTGCATCATCTTTTTTTTTATACCCGTTGCATCATCTTTTTATACCTGTTGCATCATCTTTCAAACTGGATTTCCTCAAAACATTAACAAATAAGACACAAGACCAAAACAAAAGAACACAGCAATTTTATTCAAGTGAAAAATACATCCAATTACATTTTCTTTTTCTTCTGTGCCTTATCGGTCATCAGGGGTAGTTTCCTCTTGGTTTCCTGAGGTTTTTTCTCCATTTTTTGTATTTTTGACAAATTGTTGATCCTCCTCATCCTCTGTACACTGATTAGCCCAATGACCAGATTTCCCGCACTTGTAGCACGAATCCTGTTTTTTTCGGGGACAATCTGGGGCCCAATGCCTTAACTCTTTACAAATGAAGCATGGATCCGTCTGTCTGGTTTTCTTAGTCTCTCCCGATCCCCCTTGTTTTTTCTGGTAAGTGCTTCCTCCTTTCATTTTAGTGATGTAAATTTTTAGATGATTCAGCTGGTTTTCAACATCACTCACCTTGTTGTTCATATCATTCATCTTGTTGTCAATACCAGACAGCATGTTGACAATTCCATCCAGAGTTGTATTTAAGATGCCCATATCTTCTTTATTCATGTATTCTTGAAAACTATAGGGGGCTCCTACATATTCTTCAGGTGTCACATAGCTGGGGTTGTCTGGAGTATTCATCATTGCTTCTTCCATAATTTTTTTTTTTTCACGTCTGTCAAGTTCTAAATGCCAAGCAAGAATGATCTTCAAATCCCAGCTCCGCTTTATATACCTGCTGTAGGCCGTGTGCAAAAAAATACCTAGCCTTTTTATACTTGTTGCATCATCTTTTTTTATACCTGTTGCATCATCTTTTTATACCTGTTGCATCACCTGTAAGGCCGTATGCAAAACATATACGATAGACCTACCTGACTACACAGGTAAATACTTGGCAGCGATTCAAGTTATACCTTTACCTACGTTTTCTACGGGGGGTATAAATGAGAAGAAAAGTCTGATCCTTTCTTCACAATCGACTATCATGTCAACCCTGATACACACTCACTCTCTGATTTTAGATGGGTATGATTGTTTAGTACGATGGGCACAAAATCACCAAGAATCTCTACCCCCGGAGGCAGAACAAGTATTTCAGGAAGCGAGCACTATCATGGAAACCCCTCAGGATTTGTGGTTACAATGCCTAGCCTTATCACATCATGCGACGACCATGGGGAGACTAGCTATCATACATTTTCTATGTCGACATATGAAAACAATTCTGCCCCAGAAATGGTACGGACTGAACCTAACCCCTTATTTCGGAAAGCCTTACAGTTTCCTGACCCATCCCCAAGCGGCCAAAGTGATTTAACTGTGGCAGGACATAGATGCGATGGAGAAAGTATGTATTCAATACGGAATGAAATACCTGGAAATTTCACACTGGCTAGGAAAAATCCGTGACTTTTTAATACCAGTCTCAATCAAATCTACGAATTACCCCCCGAAGACCGGAGAATTCCCTGGATGCAATTAGTAGCGGATCGAATACGATTTCGAAGGAGAATTCGACAGTTAGAAGCATTGTTAGTTTTTAAGAAATAAAATAAAAATCTCGTAATACTACATCAGTGTTATGTTATTGTATGACGTCATATATACACTCGGGTTCGGCGTTTATCCCCTTCTATTTTGCTTTGTCACGGTGGTGGAGCTTTTTTTGATCACATGACCAAAAGCGATTTTTTTTCTTTTAGCCAATCAAATTTGATCACATGATTGGTTTGTTGATGTTTTGCCGCGATTGAAGTATCGTCTGCTAATGTGTATAAATACCGAAGCTTCCGGGTATTCAGCGTCATTCCTTCGTAGCTGTTCTTACCAGTACAGAGAAGAAAGAAGAAAAAAGAAGAAAGATGTCAGGCAGTGGAAGTGGAAATTTCTTCTATGAAGATTTATTCTTGATACCCGGGATAGTTTTCGAAAATGTATTAATCCTTAGGAGACAGGTCAATAACCGCCAGCTGTTAACCATCAACTTAGCCAGATTCCAGGTGAATAATCGGCATCGGAGGGCGCACCCGTATAGACGAGAGGCACCAAGATCGCCACCCCGACCACCACCCCGACCCGTTACACCGGCCCCCCAGCTGCAGGCCCGGAACCAGGGGCGGATTCCCCCCTGGGGGTTTTCCGTCTCTACCCGAGACATCTACTGCACCCTATGCATGACAGAGGATGAGGTCAGTAATTTTGTCTGTGGGCGCTGCCTGCAGCACCCAGCCTGTATCCTGTGTGCTGCTCGAATTATAGAGAGAGGCTTACCATGCCCCTTGTGCAGGAATTCAGACCCCCTAGTCCAACCCCCGACCAGAAGATCAGACAGCGAATCGGACGAGGATTCTAATGATGCCATGCAGACCGGCCACATAATTCAAGATCTCCTGAGTCAGTAAAAAGATACCGGTGAACGCAACTAGAAACCAAAACCAGAGAAAAAAACCAAAAAAAAAAAAATAAAAAACCAAAAAAAAAAAACCAAAAAGTGTTTTATAACAAACAGCCCTTTTAAGGGCTACCCAATTGTTTCGAAAAGATGCTTACAAATACAGTTGAAAAGAGAAACGAATTGTGTGTATCTTAGAAAAAAAAAATCTTTTTTTTTCTAAAATACAGTCAAAGAAACGATTGTATCTTAGAAAAAAGAGGATCTTTTTTATACAGTCAAAGAAAAGAAAACGTTTGTGTGTGTGTTCAAAAAGAGTACCTTATACAGTCAAAAAGAAACATTGTGTTTCTCTCAAGTTATAACACCAGGTCACTTTTTTTTTTTAAAAATTTATAACTTTTTAACATTAACTTATAAATTAAAAAAAAAAATTTAACTTTTAAATTTTTTAACTTTTTAAAAATAACAATAAATTTTTTTTTCTTATTAATTTTTTTTTGTAAACTCCCACTTATAGTTTTTAAGAAATAAAATTTAAAAATCATGTAATACTACATCAGTGTTATTATATGACGCCATATACAGTCGGGTTTGGGTTCGGCGGCCATGGCGAAACTCGGCAAGATTTTACCCCAGTGAAAAAGGCTTGTAATCCATCGTGTAGGTCTTTTAAAGTTGTTTCACATTGTTTATGATTGTGATTATGTTATCCCTCACCTATATGTTTAATGTCAGCTATGCTAAATAACCCATTTCTGTGTAATTTGAGAAAAATGTTTTGTCATGTGCTTAAAGTATGGCCTGCTAATTATGTCAACATTTAAAGTCGCTCCTCAAATAAATCTGTCTTTAAAAAAAATACATTTTACAAACGACATTTAATTTTATTAGAGTATAGGTATCCATATATATATAAGAGATATTATTTTGCATTACATTTATAAGAGGTATTGTCTCATGTAATTTAAATCATAATAACACAAATGGGTTTTATTTTTTATACAGTCCTCATCCTGGAAGATATGGTTTGTTCCTAACCATCTATAATCCATTCTCTATGTAGTGAAGCGTGCTGGCTGCTGGTCTTCCTTTGGAAATACATAGTGAATCAACTTAACATAAAAAACAAAACAAAAATTGAATCTAAAAAAGTTTCAATGAGATATCATTTTAATTTATTTAATTATTATTAAGATAATTATTAGCTTTATTTAAAATGTTTATATTTTTAAAATGGATAAAAAATAAAATCTGATAATGGAAATCAATACCATAAAAGATAGCAAGTTTTGACTCCAATTACTGATGAATTTCTGAATTTTCCATTAAATATTGACATTATATCACAGGGGAAAGAAAAAAAACTACTTGAGTGTTTCTACTACCCCCCAGAGATCTGCTTATGAGTGCATGGGGGATTGCAGTGGACCTTCTCTCCTGTTTTAAACAGACTTTAGAGTATGACAGATAAAAAGGTACTTTTTTCTTTCTTTATTTTACATCACATGAAAACACACAATTAATGATGATGATGAAGAATGTACACATGTTTTTCATAAGTGTGTACAAATTGTTCAATATAATGTCTATAATGAATCCAATTTCCTCCTGCTAGTCTACAGGCAATCTTGTAAGGAAAAGCATAAGTCTGGTAAGGTAAACTTTCCCCCATTTCTTGTAAACAAATTTGAAACCATTGCTCTCTGTTTTGTGGGGTATCTTGATAAGTGGAAATTCTTTAAGGTCGGTGACTTGCTTTTCCATAATCCCATTGAGCTAGTAAACAAATGACCACAGGGGATTGTGAGGTAAACACCTTAATAGTGCCTGGAATTCCTCTATCTTCTTCTACGGCTAAATTTCTAGTCCCTAGAGGTCTGCGAGTGGCATAGAGATTAGCTTGTGGGAATTTCTCTGCCAGACTTTGACTCAATCCATGAGCTTTTACAGTTAAACAATTACATTGATGAACAATAGCTTCTACCTCACAGTTGAGTAAATCACCTTGTATCTCCTGGAGACTCATGATGTAAAATGAATCTATTTTTTAAAACACCCTTGTTTTTATAGAACAACAACACAATAAAACAAGATTTTTTGTTTTATTCAGGTAAATCTACAATCTCTTGGAACTAATTCTTTGTTTCTCACATCAGGTTTTAGAACTCCATATTCTTCATAGTCACCTTGTCTATAAAAGGTTCTTTCCAATTCTGGGGTGCTGTAAGACATCTCAAAACAGGTTAATTTATGAATCTTTCTGTACAGGTATCTCCCTTGAACCCTGTTTTTCATTTGAATGAATCCTCTCACATGATGAAGTTGTTCAGTTTCTGGATGCCTTTCTTTTTGTAAGATCAAGTATTGATAATCACTTCCAATGATTTGATCTACATCTTCCTGGCGGCACCCAGTTAAATTAAATATCCAATTATTGGCGATTCTACCTCTGTCTTGTTTTAAGTAAGCAATATATCCATTGCCTGTATTTTCTTTCTGTTTATTTTGATAATGAGCCTTAATATCCTCCAAGAGTTTGTTTGGTCTTATGTTTTCTTTTTCCTCCTCCTCTTCCTGAGGTTTATATTCTACAGGATGTTCTTCCATCAAGGGAGGTGGTATAAATACTGCAGGATGTTCTACCATCAAGGGAGGTGGTATGATATCTTTTCCTCCCTCCTGTATAAGTAACCATTCAGTTTCCTTTAATCTAGTGTTCTGACTCATTTCTTTACTGGAGGTGTTACCCATAATGAAGCCAGTCCACAACTGAGGTGTGTTTTATATCATGTTTACTATTTATACTTTTTTTATTGTATCAATTTTTTTTTTGTTTTACTCTAATCTTTAAAAAAACCCTTACCATTTTTTGTTTTGTGTGTTTTGAAAAAATCTATGGTTAAAGGGAGATAACCTATTTTTTAAAAAATGACAAAAACCAACATTTTTTTTTCTTCTTCAATTTTATTTGTAACAACAAACAACAAAAAACAACAAACAACTTATTTACAATACATTTTGATAAAAACATTGACACTTTTGTCCATGACCCGTAGGTAATTTATGATAAGTGTTTTTAAACCAATTCGCTACGGATCTGTCCCTTTGTAAGGCCGTACTCTGGTCAAAAGGGAATAACCATTCGTCCGCTTTCTTTCTTTTCTTGTCTCTTTGATGTAAATAATACACGCAGTATTGTCCACACAAATCAGTATTACAGTCTTGATAGCGATACGGATTATAAATCCATTGCTGAGCATGACGCTGGATAAAATCTTGAATTTCTTTTTGTAAGGGAGGAAATCCATATGAATCAAAATATTCCACCACGGGATTGCTCACATACAGACACACCCAATGTTCTCCAGGTCGATCTTGAGGATCCGTATTGACCACCACAGCTTTTTCTCCAGGTCTTAATTGATCCGGTAATAAATCTACAGGATACACGCCTCCAAAAGAACTCTTGAATTCTCTGGATGAGACTTCTCTCAATTGTCCCGTATCCATTTTTTAGTAATCAATGCTCACTTCTCTCTGTTTGTTAATTTCTAATAGGTTATCGAATTCTGCAATCACCACACAATTGATGGTGTTAGGTGTATTGTTGGTAAACTGCACTTCTACTCTCAGATTTCCTGTTTCTATGATGTGAAATTTATCCGATTGCGCCTCTTGATCTTTAGTGAAATCCCAGCCCCATAGAGTGTAGCCGCTTTTATACTCTTCTAAGGTGATGTCTGGAGCCCAATCTTCTCCTAATTTTCCCAGAGCTTGATACAGACTGAGATAAGATCTCAGATATAAATCGTCGTTGAAATTAGGCTCAAAACAACGAGTACTCATGGTCTCTCCGTTGATACTGACATCTAATTTCTTGATCCCAAAGTTTTGGAAATGAAAGGGATTTTTAGTTTGATCTCCGTTAAAGGCCGCATTCTCCACAAAGCCTAAAATGAGACGTTTAGGCATCTGGCCTTGAAACAGATGATCCGTAATCTTAGACTGAGTTCCTGTGGGGATGGTAAAGGTTTTCACTTCCACTCTTCTCAAGGGATATTTGGCTCTGTGGGTATTCAAACTCTGATTAATGGCATTCATCATGACTGGTGTGGGTTTGACTTTTCTCACCCACAAGACCATACTCAAAATTTTCACTTTTCCTGTACTTCCTCCTTTGATCATCATGTAGAAAGCAGGTCTAGCTCGATTAAATCGCAAACGGACGTCCACTCCATTAGGTAGAAATCGATCTTGTTGAAACAAATCCAGATGTAAACGATCCAGCAAACTGATTTTCTTACTGTCAGCAATAGCTTGGTGTCTTTTTCGGAATCCTTCGTTTTTAGAATTGACTGGTAACGCTGTGAGGATGGGTTCGTCAATGGTCACCGTGTCTTTACTTGAACCTTTAGTTACATCAAAGGTCTTATTTTGAGCTACACCAAGAGCCTCTAACCCCACTTCGTCCATGTGTCCTGCCGTATCTTTTTCCCACAGACTACAGGCCCTCGCCTGTGTCTTTAATGTTCTGGGTCGGTAAGACAATAATTTCTCCAGATAAGCTTTGTAAGGATAAGTATCCGTGCCCGGGGTCACTATTTTTCCATTCAGACTGACATCGATTTCCGTAAACATGGAATGTAAGATGTTATTCACTGGACTCGAAGTGCTGTTCGCCCCAGTCAGATTACTTCCATCGTCTTTGGTAAATTTACATACCATTTGAACATAAGTTTGAGATAAATCCAGATAGTGATCTCCTTGTCCTTTAATTTCAAATTCGATGGGAGCGGTGTCGGAATCTAAAGTACTGGAAATAGGGTAATATTCTTCCCATTTCGAGTCTTCTAAAGCAATATTAGTCGGAGGGACTTCAAACAATTGTAAATTGTTCATCCCACACGCACAGGAATCGGGTTGTAACATGATGTGTCTACTAGGATTCAGTTTTCACAAATGAACCTTCTGTTCACTGGACTGGCCTATTTATACTCTCTCTCAGTCAAACACATCTAAAGGACGTTTTCTTTTAGGAATTCCTCCTCCTTGTTTTTTCCTTTTTCTCTTAGGACCTCCTCGGGCTAACATAGGGGTCTTTTTTCTTCTGTTGTTAGTACCTCCTAGATTCATTCTTTGTTTCACCATTCCCGAAGTATTTTTTAGAGCTTGTACTCCGTGAGTTTTGACTGCGTCTTTTAAAGATCTCTTATTTTCTAATACGTCTAATCCCGTTCTAGCAGCAGCAGTCAAGGCGTGTTTAGCTCCGGTTTTCAGTAAATCAGTAAAAAATCCTCGGCCTCTCTGTCGTCTTCTTTTTCTTCTTGTTATTTTAATCACCATTCCCGATCCCCTCTGTTTTTTCATTCTTTTTCTTCTTCTTTTGTTAGTACCTCCTAGATTCATTCTTTGTTTCACCATTCCCGAAGTATTTTTTAGAGCTTGTACTCCGTGAGTTTTGACTGCGTCTTTTAAAGATCTCTTATTTTCTAATACGTCTAACCCCGTTCTAGCAGCAGCAGTCAAGGCGTGTTTAGCTCCGGTTTTCAGTAAAAAATCCTTCCCCTCTTTGATAGTTTTGGGGTGGATAATAGCCTGGTGGTGGTGCTGGTGGTGGTGGGGGTTGCTGTTGACCCAATAATCCTCCTACTAGATTGCTGACTAATGGAGCTGCTACTTTAAATAGGGATCCTAAAAAACCGTGTCCTTTTTGACGTAATAATCCTTTATGATAGACAAACTGTCCGTGTCCTCTTTGTCTCAGTAATCCGGGATGATACTGCATGGTTCATGTCTCTTGTTCAACTGACCTTTAGGTTCTCGGGGGGTGTTGCTAAAACGCGGAACGGAAAACGGAACGGAACGGAAAACGGAAGGAAAAATATAAAAGTATATTTTAAAATTTATTTTAAAGTAATTAGTTATTTTTTCCGTTGCTGCATGATCTACAAATGCACATTGATCGATAAGAAGTTTTTTTTTTATTGGGAGGGGGGGGGGGGG
>PRKT01000167.1:649442-699847 GCA_003671525.1 Saccostrea glomerata | reverse complement strand
ATATTTTTCTTCAAGAACATCAACTTTTATTAAATGCACAAGCTTATAACGCAAAATAATCAAACTTTGAACTGGGAGGCACTATTTTCTGCTGTGTGAAAAAGAAGAGGGAGTAGAGAGAGGAGAAGTGAGGGAATGGAGGAAGAGGGAGTGAAGAGAGGTAGAGAGGAGGAAGAGGGAGTTGAAATAGGGGGAGAGAGGAGGAAGCGGGAGTGGAGTGAGAGACATGTGAGGAGAGAGAAAAAAAAGATGTCAGGGAAAGAGAGGGGGACGACTTAGTGGGGAGAGAGAGAAAGAGCGTGAGAAGAAGAGACAGGGAGGGAGGATTTTTTTCTTGGTAATAATATTAAGCTCTTTGCAAACATTTAAAGTGGGACAACCTCTGACTACGCAAGTGAGTTAATTCTAGAAATAGGCGTGTCTATGCTTAAGGAATCACTGTCTAGTTGGTAAAGTATGCCAGGGCATCATCGATAGTGGGAAACAGCCCGTTATGCATAAATTATCCCATGTTTTCCACTATCGTTGATGTCCCTGGCATGCTATACTAACTAGACAGTGATTCCTTATATTTCCATTTCATTGTGAAATAAAATTGAAGATTTAGATTTTAAAAATGAAGACTAAAAGACTTAAGTTACACGAGGCCTCCCATGTCAAATTTCAATAGTCCTCGCCCACTTACATCAAACACAAGGACATATTTGGCCTATTTAGCGTCAGACACAAAGACAGAAGGGCACGAGATTTATATGCGCATTAGGTTGGGAGTTGGATAAAGATACAAATTGCAATTGGTTTAATAATGTGTCTGGAATTAGGGGGTGACAGGTAGATGATTTACTAGTGTTGGAAAATGGAGAAATTCTCCAAGACAGTGCGCAAAAGATCTTGCGCCGTAAGTTGCACATTTTTTTCCATTACGGGATCTGTACATAGCTAGCATTATGGTCAAAGACCAATATTGAGTGTATATAAAACCATAACGCTACAGTTCTGCAGCCAGTTTTTATCTTGTCATTTAATTTGAACATTTTGGTACCTCTTTGTCAATATATGTCATCAAACTTGATTTTAAATTTACACAATCACCAAATATTTCTAGATTTTCAGGCTTAGTTTTCCAATGCTTGATCCATCCCAGTCCCTCACAGCTGCACTCCACAGGCGAGCCAGAGAGATCAATATCTTGAAGTGCTTTAATGTTCATGATGGCGGTAGGGATGGTAGTTAAATTCGTGTTGTCCAATCGAACATCTGTGAGTTGGTTAATGGTCATGAAAGCATCTTTGGATACCCGGGCTATTGGATTCCCAGACAGGTATAACGTAGTCAGTTTTGTCATGCCTCCAAAATCGGAGTCGTTTATTTCTGTGATTTTGCTGTTTGTAATTTGATGCCGGACAATGCTTCTTACAGAGGACACACTAGATGGGACGATCGAAAGTTTCGTGTCGTTCAAGAAAAGGTACATGAAATTTGAGAATATATTTGGTGGAAAGACGTCATCACGTATGTATTCGATTGGTTCCAAGAAAACTGACAAAGCGCCGAGCTTTGAAGATTTCATAAAGATATTCGGGATTGTTTCAAGACTGTTGTCTTCAAAAGTTACATGCATTAGATTTGGCAGTCCACTTTTCGCAGAGTTTGAAATGGCATTTGCAGAGAGGTTTTTGTTACCTTTAAAAAGCAAGTCACCTAAAGAGTCGAGGCCGTCAAAAGATGGCAAAGTTGTCAAACTTGTATTATAAAAGCTAAGAAATGACATATTTTCCCTATACATTTGGAAAGAAGTGTCGGGAATTGCAGAAAAAGTATCGTCATAAAGATCTATTGAAATTAGGTTTGGTAGGTATTTCATATTGTCGGGCCATTTCTGCATTGCATCAGATCCCAGACTTATAAATTGTAAAGAAGGCGCCACCTTCTGCAGTACTCCATCCTTTAAATCGGCCATGGGATTTCCCTGTAAGTTTATACCCATGAGTTTCTTCAGACTACCGACAGCCGTCGGTAATTCCTTCAATCTATTATAATGTAGATGAAGAACTATCAGACTATCTTCACTTCCGGCGAATGCGTCATCATCAATGCTGTCGATTTCATTACTGTCAAGAATCAGCAACTGAAGCGTCACTCCAACAAAACTTCTGGCGGGAATATGTGTGATCTTATTTGCACCCAGATAAAATGCCCACAAACCGTCGGCTTTCGTGACGTTAGGAACAGAAGTCAGGTTTTTGTCACGACAGTATACGATAGGATCCTCTCTGTCACACTCACATGGCGGGGGGAGTGGACAGGAATCAACAGACAGACAAACGGAGCCAGGAATACGAGCGAGAATTAAGACAGCACAATGGACCTAGTAAAAGGAAAACATTTCATGCGTTTGAGATCTTTGGCGCGTAGATTTGGTTTGGTCAAGAAGAAATACTAATGTTTGAAATTTCGATGCAGAAAATATTGATCACGTCTTCTAGATTCACAGACTATCGATCAAAAAACCGTAAATATATACAGTAAATATGATGAACAGCCTATCAAGTTAAGAAATTTATGAATATTATACCAAACTTGATTACAAGTATTTCAGAAAGTAACTTATAAATAAAGAATTGCCCTGCGTCTACTTTAGTATATTGTTTACAAACTTACAAGAATTACTAGTATCTTCATGTTGACCTTTTCAACGAATTTACCCTCTCTCCGAGAGATAAGATCAATATTATATATGTACAAGGAGAGAGAAAACTGTAAATCGACATATACGAGGGTTATCAATAAAGTTCGCGGAAAAATGTTTAATTATGATCGCATTGGCAAACATAGATCTATTAAGTATAAAATAGTATTTTAAAATAGACCCTGATTTATTAAAATATAGTAATCAAAAGAATGCCCACTATTTAACGAACGTTACAGGTGTAAATACTTTGTACATACGCCTATATACGTATATATATTTTTAAAAAATCCCAGCACGACCAAATTGACATACATCTTTTCTTGTTAAAGTTCAAAAATAAGGATTTTGAATTTTTATTACATGTTCATCGAAATAGGCTGCATTTCCTTATTTTGTATAATTATAACCTTTTGATGAGGTCAATCCATAGATATCCCTTAGAGAAAGCATATTGACCGAGCACGAAGTGCGGGGTCGATATGCTTTCTCTAAGGTCTATATACCGGTATATCTAGGGATTGTACCGAAATAAAAGGCTACCATTGTTTTATTATCTTTTTCATCAGTTAATAAGAAATGTCTTAAAAATCAATCTTTTTAATACTCAGCACCTTCTCATATAAGGGATTGTTATGTCATTTGCATTATGACGTTACAGTAATGAATAGCAGCTGCAGTATTTGTTTTTAGAAACATCTAGTTTAACGACGTTCGATCCTGATATTTAAAGTCTTAAACTTTTTTTGCCAAGTATATTTTTAGTTTCTACATACATAGCTTAAATTAAAATTCAAATCAAAAAATGGGGGTAAATGCGCTTCTTTTGGTGCTACAGAACATTAAATATGACCTTATTGCACTGAAATTTGTGTCTTAGTGAAAAATTAATTTTTTTACGTTTTCCTTCCAATATTTTTATCCAATTATAGCATGAAACAAAATGAACTCTTAGGTTGTTTTAAAAAAGACACTTAAAAAAATTGTGACTAAGAAAAAGTTTCAATTATTTGACCTTTCTGCACTAATAAAAAGTGATTTTTCTGGCATTGAAAATTTAATTAACAAGAAAATTATTTTAAAGTCTTAAACTTTTTCTGATTTGGAGCAAATAGGTCAAATTTATCTTGAATATTTAGAAAAGAACATCAAAACTTGGGGTATATGATGTAAATTTTCAGATATTACTAAAAAAGTGTAAATTTTACGTTAAAATTAGCTCAATTTTTCCCTGGATTTTCAGAATATATTTACCATATTTGTCACTCTTTGTTGATAGAATTCATAAGAAATGATAAAATAGATATTTCAGAACCAGCATAACACATTTCATTGCAAAAAACAGCTTTGTGTGCAACCAGGATGGAAAAATAGGAATCGAAAATTAACATTACTGTTATAGTTCAAAATGGAAAAACTGATCATTTTCGTCTAAAAAACCTTCCGCCACAAAATATAGCCCATAGCTTAGTTCTACTTGAATGGAATTCAATCGCGTTTTTTTTCATTGCATATAGTTAAATTTGCACTGTAGAATTCAGATTTAATGTAAGGACTTATAAATGATGCAAAATTTTATAAATAAAGGACCTGACCAAAATACTCTCAAAATATCAGGATCGAACGTCCTTAAAGACTATTGTGATGTAAGCACTATTGTTTCTTCACAGAAGAACGTTTCCAATTTTAGAAACAGCAGGTTTAGAAACGATGCATAGGACAGACCAGTACGATTTTGCGCCAGATATATAACAGCGTTATGGAAAGGGATATTCTTAAATAAGTATTTTCATCGAATAACAATCATTATGAGTTTCCACTTCTTGATGTGTCGCATAAATTGAAAACATATGTTTACATTCAGAAAACCATATATGCAGAGTTTTCATTTCAAATTAATGAGCCATATATTTGCAATATTCAATTTGTTTGAAAAAATATTTAGTCTCTGAAGTCCTTTTGACCACAATAAATCATATTAATTCATTATTTTTATAACTGGATGCTGTTCCGTATATTGATATCAAGCGATACTTAGATATCCCAACATCACATTGCCATTTTATTTCTAAATTTTTATCAGGCTATGAATTGTTTTATTTTAAAAGAATCATTTAAACCTTGTCTGTGCGACCCTGACTTCTCATAACAAATAGTTTGGTACATAATAAGTATATCTAGGATAAATTTATTTTGTCAAAAAATGTTGTTGTCCACGAAATTATTGACAACCCTCGTATACATTGAGGAATATGGAATAGATCTTATTTTTATAAAAGATCAAGAAAACATGAGTGAAATTTTAGACGATATTTACAGAATTCTTTACAAGCCGTAATAGTTGCAATTACAGGCGTATGATTCTCTGCCTCGTTGTTAACTCTAGAATAAAATTTGTTTTTATAAAAAAGTTAATCTAACATGGAAAAAAACCCCGGATACACTGCATTAAAATTTGACATGCGGAGATAAATCTTAAAATAAATAACCTTTCTCGGTGATAATTTTTTTAGAGGGTCAGTGAAAATTATAAAAAATTCTTTAAAAAAACTGTAGATTTTCATCCATTTCTGTTCTCAGAGTGTACATGTTTTAATATAACAAATAACAAATACGCGTTCACATAAAAATAGAATTTTTAACCACTCGAGATCACCACGTGTTTCGCTAAAGCGTTTTGGGACGTGAAATTAAACTATTAATTGCAGTAACGGAATTGATCAAATGACATCCTGTTAATAATATTATAATTGTCCTTTTTTTCAAAATTAACTTTTACGGAAGAAGATAATGTTTGATTAAAAAGACATCTTTCTGCATTTCAAAATCAATATACCAGGATACCAGAAATAAAATGATTGCGATAGAAGCTTGCAGAGATGCAAATATTTCAGTATAAAATCCTTAGAACAAAGCAATTGTATTGAGAGGTACTTCAACCAGCTAGATTACAATCGGTGCTTCCTCTTTTCAATAGTTCTTAATACACGCGTTTTACAATATCATGAACGAAATACCAGTAACACTTAAAGTGCAAGTCATACAACATCAGCAACAACGCACTGTACTTGTCTAAATGATCTAAATCTTTTCCGTAAATAGAAGCCTGGAATTTGTAGGAAGATGGGTGTATAGAAAGATCAAAATTTTTTTTTTTTTGTAGTTTACTATTTAAGATTTAAATAATTCTGCGATATTACGCTACGCTTTCCTGGCTATGATTTAGGCACATATAACAGTACTGCTCTCAAACGGAAATATCCACTACTGAACTCGACAAATTAGTTATAGGTGTACATGATATTGCCCTAAATTTGTATAACAAGGGACAGATCAATTCATTTGTGAAAATTATGATCGTGATGAATTATTTTATTGAACAATGAATCTCCAGTTGGGAGATGGATATATTAAACTTAAAATATTAAAACAAAAACAAGAAAGATAAACATGACATAAAGCTATGAATTTTGAAATCCGTAATTTTCCAGAGGATCAATTTTCGATGCAGTCGTGGTATAAGGAGACCCACTGTACATTGTAAATGTCCTACACAAATACAATCTTTAAAAAACAAACAAACAAACAAACAAACAAAAAAATGAAATATCAGTAAACCAAAGTTTCTCCCCTCTAGGCACGAAAATTGGATCCCACGGAAATATGTGAATGTATAGTAGTGTAAAAAATGAAAACATTAAACGTTTTCGAGATTGTTGTTCTCTATATCATCTTTGGGAACAGGTAATAACTGAGCCGTTGAAGCCTCGCCAGTCCTTTCAGAATTATCACTCTGGTCATGTGAAGTATCACCATTCTGAGACAACTGGTCACTTGAATTTACAAGTCTTTGTTTAACGTATAATTTTAACCTGTATAATCCGAACAGCAAAACATATGCAATCGGAATGCAGATAAATAGATATAAAACAACCCACATAATGGCTTTCCCTGGCTTATTCCAGTCTAATATTGGATATACTTTGGTTCCCGTGACAGCAAAGTAGATGGCGGTAAATATCATGTAACACAGACTGAACAGCATTGGCATGTAAACATGCTGCAGTTTTATTGGCTTTTTAGATACGATGATGATAATTATTGTATAAAGAAAGTTTATTCCATGTTTGTTGATAGTACTGCCTTTGAATGATCCAGCTGAGAATAAAAAACAGAAACTGATAAGTACTAGACTAATATGACTAGATTGTTTCCTAGAAGTACGCATTTTTAAAGTCTATTGTTAATGTTTAGAATTCCTTACTAAGATACTTCTAATGATCAGCAAAAAATTCAATATCGTTTGTTGATTTACAAAGAAGATGCAGAAAATAAAATTCTTCAAAATGTAAACATGGCTCGTGCCTTGTTTTTGTTACTAGAAACTGTCTAATTAATTGTATTTAGAATTAACTTCTTTATTAAAAAATCTGCTTTGATTGAACATATATTTTAACTTATGTGAAAAAAACATCGCACGGGCCTGTTTACATAACAAAGGTTTGTAGCTCTATAAACATGTCTTGTATCTCGACAACTGAAATTCATATTTTCGATGATCAAATAAAACTACCTTAATAGTTAAATATTTGTAAACATACAAAAATGGAAAAAATGAATTTGAAATTTTTTGCTGAAACTGTGTCCACGTCCTTTTAAGGGATATGTTTTAGATAACAAATTCGTTGATAAGTTCTTGTTACCTTTGGAAAGAAGTGCCCAGTATGTTATGGTTACCATGACAGCAGTAACGTTAGAAATATTGTACAACACCCACGACAGTTTATGATACCACCGCATGGAATCTGCTTCAGCATCTGAAAAATGTAACTTCGATGTAAAGGTATATTCTAAGCTGAATTTTGAGTCAAATATTTTGAGCTTATAAGTGTTTCTATTATAGTTGGAAATAATCTTATACCTAAAGGTAACTAAAATAATTAAGTAGATTTGATAATTTAATATACTTAGTATCCAAGTTACACTTTTTGGAACAAATTTTAAAGCATTATATACCGGTAGTTTCAAAGTGATTGTAGATGATATTGGCATGTACAGTGTAGCCTAGCATATTATTTAGTTTTAAAGTGTACATAAGCATACATTTTACTTTTTAAAGTTCTATAATTTTTAAGGGAATCAGTGTTATAATTATTATCAACATATGCATCCAACATATAGATATCTCATTACAAAATGATTACTTAAAATATACAAGTAATCGTAGAGGCTAAAAATACTTTGAAATTTTCAAAAATATATTTACTGACTACTAGTATCTGTAGTTAATGGAATACCTTCTGGTGAAATTCGATGCCTGAGACAGTATGTATAAGAAGCTATGAAGAAATCAATCAGCGTGAAAGCAGTTAACACTGTGTATCCGACATTGCTGAGTTGTCGGAACCAGTCAAGCGTGACGTAGTGGGATTTGAGGGACCACCAATAACCCTCCAGACACACCCAGACAAAGTGGTATAGGGCCCACACTCCGGACCATGGTAAATATAGGACCGGGGGCCCAAACTGAAAAGACAAAAATATTTGTCACCTGCTCAGTGAATTCCAATAATTTATAATTCAAGTAATTAATTAAAATACGAGTAAAATGCTTTGTGTGGCGATGCAAGGATAACGGTTTTGACACTACAGAAAATAGAAAGTCATACATGTATTAGCCGTGTGTTCAGTTTGAAAGTTTGTTGTTGTTGTTGTTGTCTTTTTTGCGCAAACGTTATCCTTCCATCAACAAACAAAGAAAAAGTTTAATTGTTTATATTCACATCGACATGATTAATATAATTAATAAGAAATGAAGAAGTATCCAGTGGAATATTAATACGTGTTTATACATTCACTGAGTACTTTCACTATTTCTTTGCTCTTTCCTTTAAAAATCACGTGACACAGACAGAGGTGGATTTTTTTTGTCCAAAGAATTATGAACTTTATAGTGTGTCCACCCCTAGAGGGGTCCTTTTTTATTGGGATGTTGTATCTGTTTGACTGTGTAAGTAGCACTTGTTCTTATGAATTGTAGGGCTCCTTCACCCTCTATACCATTACAGAAAAAAAAACAAAGGCGGAAAAATCTCTACAGAGTAAGATGGCGGGCAATCAACCCGCCGATTTAGAGAATAAGCAAATGCAATACATTCAGCACATAGGTAACGTTTCCTATAATAAATTACGGTCCATGCAATCAATACCAAGAAGACGGCAATGCAAAGTACACTACCAATTTAGTCACAATTTCAAGTTTTCCAATCGAACCCAACCCCCCACCCCCACCCAAAGCTTCTCACAGTTGGTTCAAGGAATATTTACTAAGACATTATGAGCAAAAAAAACTTGAAAAGTAAGAGTTGATTGAGAGTTCCTTGTCTAGTTTAAAAAATGACATAAAAAGCCTAAACACTCGTATACTGGAGGTAGAAAAGCCAAGAAACTATTTCAAAATCAACGACACTAAGGACAAGAACACCTCCAAAACACTCAATGAACTTTCTGATTTGAAAACGGCATTAGAAAATTCCATGAAGCAGAACATTAGACTCTTAAATGATGTAAACAATATAATGCAGATCACTGCAAGAAAATCTACTATTCTACGGAATAGGTGAAGCACCAGCAGGGAAGCAAAAAAGCATACCAATGATTTTTGTATCCTTTCGAAGTTTTTTCTAGTCTTGTCTGACCCCCTTATAATATGTTTATATTTTTGTTTCACGTCATTTACTTCAATAAATGACATTTTTTCACTTTCACTACTGTTGTTATTGTAATTTTAATCCATCAAAAAACTAGCTCAGTTGACTTGGCTTCGGTCTGGAATTAATAACAGAGGAACATAAAGGTCATTATCAAGACAATACGTTCTGCCAATTTAGAACTAGTGGTTGACAATCAAATAGAAAATGTACACAGAATAGTCAAAAAAGGGAACGTTAAATCCGCGCCCTATTGTAGCAAAATTTACCAGATTTCCCCAGCAGGGAACTCATTCGGAAAAATGCCTTCAAACTTAAAGATACAGACATCTCGATCGGTGAACAATTCACAAAAGAAATATAAGAACGGAGAAAGGACATGTACCCCATTTACAAGAAGCCAAGGAAAATCAAAGGAGTGCCTCAATAGTTAAAGACAATTAAGCTGTACATTGATTGAAAGTTAAACATTGATGCTGGATCTGAAACACCAGATGATCCTAACGAGAGGGGGCAGCAAGAGGACTCAGAAGAGGTGGCAGTGGGGGAAATAGAGTAGTCAGGAGAGCCAAGATACATTACAAATCATACGATGGAATTTAAACGGAAGGTTTGACAATATTGAATGATAAATTATCCACTTCTGTACTGCATCTGATTGTATTATATTTATACTGATAAGATATTTATAAAGCTTTAAATAACAATAAAGAAAGAAAATCATTAAATACATTTAATAATAATTTGAGCATTGGACGTTTTTCCATTCGGATGTCCGACGTCGCTTTTTTCCCTATCAATTCTTGAGACATATTTCTTGAATGTGTTTTTCTTGATACTTTCACTAATTTAATAATTTAATCACATATCCTTATATCCTTAATATCTATTTTATACAGTGATTATTTTGTTATATATTCTCACATACATGTTATATGATATTCATAAATGTCATGTCAAAGTTCAAAGTTCTCCAGTAGAGGGCCCTGCATTAAGTGGCCACCTTCGGACTCTTGAGATTAATGACTTAACAGTCCCCACTAAACACGGAGGGACTTCCGGGATAGAGAGTATCGATTCCGATGACCAACTGAAACAGGAAACTACTTAACTAATACTTATATACAATATGTACACGGGAAAGGTGATTTCAGCTACATGTCTAAGTAGTTATAATGGAGCAGGGACCTCTAACTGACTAAAGTGTTTTCTAATATAAACATGATAAACAACACGAGACTTGATGGAAGTGAAATTGATACTAATGCTGAAACAATCCAGATGAGTTTCAGATAAAACAATACTGATACGAGGCAATCTGTTCACAATTGTTAATTGTTTGAAGTTAAGATTTTATTTGTATAGGGTAATTAGTTTAGATACGATAAGATGGATTCTATTCAATGATTTAATTATCAAAAAACTGAAACCTCTTCTTGGCATTAATTTCTACATGTTACGTTTACAAAAAAGTTTTATATAAATATTTGGAATATGTAAAAACGACTGTAATATATGAATGATTTTTTCACATTCTGACTAATAAATGTTTGATCTTTCACTTTTATAACACTTCATGAGTGCAAAAAAAGCATTTCTAGAACTTTATAACTTAATAATTTAAAGAAATACACATATTCTATAGTTATTTTAATCATAAACCGGGAAATAAAGAAAAAAAATCACCTTAGGGTTAAAACATGACATTTAGAAATATTGAAATACAATTAATTAACGATAAATATTAGCATTTCCTTGTGCTGCATATTATTAAGGTTTTATCGGAAAATTCTGAAATTTTAGAAAATCTCCCACCTCTAGTCTAACAAAATCATCTGGCTGCTGATACCGAAGTCCGAATTCTTTGAGCCTTAGCTGCTGTCGGCAAGTCATTCTAGCATTTTTGTCTGTCATGTCATCTCTTGCTTTCTATGTATTATAATCGCCTGCTTTCCGGGAAGAACACTGATTTCATATCCCTCTATATCCATTGGTGGATGACACATCATCAACAACACATGCTGCGAAAAGTAAGTATATCAAGCTAAAAATAGCTATTCACATTTGGACATCAGAATTCAAATTTCATTTTTTTTAGATAACCATTAATATCTTTTGCATATGTACAAGAAGTATCAAATACATGCACATGTATCTTTACTTAAATATACTAGTAAAATTTAGGTACATGACTTCTTTTAAAACTCAAGAATTTTTTATCTTAACTCAAATCATTCAATGGTTATAAGGAAATTGAATGATTTGAGTTAAGATAAAAAAATTCTTGCAATGGTTATAACATGTATAAGGAAATGTACTTTTTTCCCTGATAGGCTTCCTTCCTGTCGATACCAACTTTCAAAAGTATCAGAAAGCCACAAAATGAAATCAGTTGATTTATATATATTACACATGTATATGCAATGTCATTGTTAGGAAGGCTGAATATCTATACCAATTTTCCCTGTGTGTATGTGCTTATATCCTAAAGATGAAATGTCATATGTATTTTTTTTAAAAAAGATAAATAAAAGAAACCTACAAACAGAAATACATTGGCAAGCTCCAAATAACCTCCGATTTATTAAGGGTTCTACTCCTACTCAAAATCGCTGTAAATATGCGTATTAATCAAGTAAGTAAACAATAATTTTATACTCTAAATGCTGTATAAAAAAACTAGTAATTATTTGGTGAAAGTCTGGGTAAAACGGAAAGTGTAACTAAGATGAAATAAAATATGTAGATAATTACGAATTGAAAACAAGACTTTGTGTTGAATTTAAGTCCATAAATGTTCTTCTTGTAATGAAAATGATGCTATATACTGTTTTATACATGTACACGAATGACCCAACGCATGCTTTATCCTTTTGAAAGATTCTGAAAATCAACAAATGAGAGACTTTAACCCTCAAATATATTCCTGAAAACACAAAGCGAAACATATGACTTTTCACGTGATTTATATCATTTGCAGCAGATTATTAATTAATTAAACCGAACAGGAAAAGAAAATCCGGAAATTTAACATATATTTCAACAAAAATTAAATGTGATAGGAATGTACTGAGCAAGTTGTTTTAGGGTTAAAAAAATCAGATATTTCGCAGCACAGTTTGTAAGGGAAAACTTGACTATGACATCATACACAATATACGTCATACAACATTTCTTTAAAATACTATAAAATGAGTTTATCTGCTAATTAACCAGTAAGAAATCATCAAACTACATAAAAACTTTCTACAGCGTGTTGTTTTGTCGTTAGTTAAATTCCACATAGCAAGTTATAAACAATTCACTAATCGCAATACACTTGTCAATATGACGTCATTTCTTACAACGTGACGTAGTTTGTATGCAGTGGGAGACAGATCAAGTAATATTTTCTCAACAAATTTGTAAAACACTTTTTGATTGGCTAATACAGTGATGTTGAAGCAGTAAAACGAGCATTCTAATGCAATTCTTTTGTAAAACACTTCTTGATTGGCTAATGCACTGATGTTTGAAGCAGTAAAACGAGCATTAACGAGCGTGAAAGCTTTTTCATTGTGACGTCATAATGGAGCGACGCAAAAATACAATGCTCCGTGACGTATTTCATGTAACAAAATTCAACAACAAGACGTAAACAACAAACAAAATGCATGGATTGCATTAGAATGGAAATAACTAAACTTCTAATTTGGTATTTGCGACCGTTAATGCTGATTTAACGGTCGCAAACATCCGTTTTACCGGCCCCGCTTACGCGTCGCCGGTAAAACTCAGTTTGCGACCGTTAAATCAGCATTAACGGTCGCAAATACCAAATTAGAAGATAGTTATTCCCTAATTTAATACGGAAGCGTATAAGTGCCACTTGGACACTTCATTTTTTTTAATTTGTACACTTTAATCTGTAAATTTTACACTTTAACATGTAAATTTTACACTTTAAAGTGTAAATTTTGCACTTTAAAGTGTAAATTTTACACTTTAATCTGTAAATTTTGCGCTTTAATCTGTAAAATTTACACTTTAATCTGTAAAATTTACACTTTTATCTGTAAATTTTACACTTTAAAGTGTAAATTTTACACTTTAATCTGTAAATTTTACACTTTAATCTGTAAAATTTACACTTTAATCTGTAGATTTTACACTTTAATCTGTAGATTTTACACTTTAAAGTGTATATTTTACACTTAAATCTGTTTTCACACTTTAAAGTGTAAATTTTACACTTTAATCTGTAAATTTTACACTTTAATCTGTAAAATTTACACTTTAATCTGTAGATTTTACACTTTAAAGTGTAACTTTTACACTTCAATCTGTTAAATTTACACTTTAATCTGTAAAATTTACACTTTAATCTGTAAAATTTACACTTTATTTTGAACAACCTCGGTTATGATCGAACGGTCGATATTTGATGTTTTACGTCTGAAACTTGAAAAAAAGTATTAAACTGTGATGCTTACAATTGTTTGCATATTATTATTTTACCTGTTTTCATACATGTTTATTAGTATATGATAAACAAGGATGGACTTTTTCCTCATGGGTCTAATAATTTTCCCCAGCACAAGAAATCAGGGATCTGCTTTTGTTTCAGTATATATACATGTGTTTCTTTAGTTTTACTATAGTTTAATGAACAGTAAAAATAAATATCTCAAAGTTCTTTTTATTTGCAGTTCAGATTGATATTACAAGTTTATGGTTCTATGGTACTGATGAAATGATATATATTAAAATTACGGTCATTATTTAACGTGGCATTAAAGAAACGTCATTGAATCAAAATATATAAAATTCATTGCCGTTCCAAAATTACTATAAACATACTTTGATATCAATGTCAAATTCATCTAGAATATGTAGATGAATGTTTGATACATGTTCTTCATTTACATTTTAAGAAAAGCTATATTTGTTTCAGTAATACTAATTTGCTTATCATTTGCATTTGTTGTAAAATAGAAAATCAGAATTAAATATTATCTTGCATGAGTAACGATCTGTTGGCTTTCAAATGCGTTACTAAGGATGTATGAATTTGCTAAATTGACTATGTGAATAAACAAATAAAGTGTAAAATTTGCAGATTAAAGTGTAAAATTTACAGATTAAAGTGTAAAATTTACACTTTAAAGTGTAAAATTTACAGATTAAAGTGTAAAATTTACAGATTAAAGTGTAAACTTTACAGATTAAAGTGTAAAACTTACAGATTAAAGTGTAAAATTTACAGATTTTGTTTTTGGTACAAGAGGGTACATGTGTGTTTCACATCCAATCTCAGTAAAAATAAAGATTATCTATCTATATTTTGTGCTTTTGAAGTATATAAAGTATCTCTTAATGTAAATCAGGACAAAAATTGCACTGTTAACCAATTAATTCCACGAGTAGGGACCTACCATAATATGATATAAATACTTAACACTATTCGATTAAATTATATCTACAATGTGTAAAATGTATAGCTAGATTCTTCGCAATACAAATTCAACACATATCGCAATCAACTTCGGATTTATGTCACGCAAATACCGGTACACATTCAGTTCGGTGTCCAAGGCAAGATAAGAAATGATGATTAACAAGCTAATTCAGAGAATGTGTGTCCCCGCTTAGGGAAAAAGTAAACCATGCGCAGTTCGGGGAGGGGGAGGGGGGGGGTCGGATCCCCCTGACTGAATTTGTAGAATTATTAAATGTATACATGATTTGTATACTGAAGCAAGTAATATATGCCAATATGGATATAAAGATTTGATTGCTAATTCTTAATTATGTGTATAGAAGATTCTTTTTATATTGAATATTTTTCACACTGTAATGATGATTTTATGAGTTTGTACAAGCCAGATTTCTTGAATTTCTTGAATTTTTATTTCACATGCTGAATACTATCATTTAGTAAAAATAACAGTAAATGCTCATAAAACAAACGGGGTGGGACACTTTGAGAGGGGTAAGAGAGGTCCTAGGGAGTTTTGGTATAAAATTACATTGCAAAGGCTGAAAATCTTCTTGAAATATCGTCCGGAAAGGAAAGTGTTACACACAGACAGATTTTATAAATTTACTACCTTGAACTTTGACCTTTTGACCTCAAAATCAATAGGGGTCTTCCTTAAGCCACAGGGAGTTGTTATATAAATTTTCATTGCAAAAGCTCAAAGGGCTCTTGAGATATCGCGCGGAAACGAAAGTGTTATAACAGACAGAATTTGCGAATCTGTGACCTTGACCTTTGACCTTCTGACCTCAAAATCAATAGGGTTCTTCTTTAGTCCATAGGGAGTTGCTATGCAAAATATCATTGTGAAACTCAAAGGGTTCTCGAGATATCGTGTGGAAACGAAAGCGTTACAGACAGACAGAAAGACGGACGGACAGACGGACGGACGGACAGACCCAAATTAATATCCCCCACTTTTCAAGCGGTGGACAAAAAATTGGCTTTCCTTTACTCAATAGAGCGGTATGATTAAAAATATTAAATACTAATAGATAATAATCGCAGTTCTACAAGACACACTAGATAAATTAAAATCTTTGTAAAAAGAATTCCCAAACTTTTACCAAAATCAACAACATAAAAACAAGATTTTATCTAGTTTATAGACACATATATCAGGTATTCACATATATTAAGATAATTTAAGTTCAGGGCATTTTGACACCATTGACAGCTGCTTTTTTTCAATTTTAAAAAGGTGAAAATTCTTAAATTTACAAACAAGTACCTTGTCATTGGTCATTTGTACAATTAATTTAACAAACCAGTCTGATTGAACACACGTACATGTGCTCTTAATATGCTTGAGTTACTAATTGACTATATCAAATGAATGTTGTTTTTGAAGACAAGGTTTTTTATCAATCTAATGCAATGTTACCGATTGTGCCGTGTTATTAGCAGATCTAGTTTTGTATTCACATGAGGCATAATTTATTTAAAATTTTATACGTGAAGGAGAAAACACTTGCTGTGGTCTTCAACTTGACATTAAGAAATTCGACGACGTATTGTCATTCCCAATCTTATGTCGATCCGATTTATCCCAGATCCTTGAAATAAAAGACACCACAGAGTCTGACACATCTGTATTTTTTGTTTATCGCAGCATTTTAAGGCTGAAAAAGGGAGGCGGGGCCTAATTTATACGGCAAAAATTTACTGTGACGTCACACAAAAATACGACATTCCTCATAATACCAGAAAATGAAAAATTTGTAACTTTAAACTGTATTAGCATGATAAACATCAATAAAACTTATCAATGCATTAAAAAAAATTGCTAGTTAAATCCCATACAGCTGGTTATAAACAAATCCCTGCTCTCGATGAACTTGTCAATCAAGACGTCATTTTGGTAAAAATGACGTATTTCTTGTGCTGTGAGAGGCAGATTGAGGAATTTTTTAACAATGAAAAATGCGTTCTATCATTAAACAGAATATTATTTACAGGATTAAATAGGCTATTATACCAATGTATATCCTTTGTTTAGTATGCTTATTCATTAACTATCGATAGAGTGTATTTAAACAATTTGATGCGTGTTTTATGTTCAGGTTAGGTTTATTTTACATCAAGGTGCCTCATAAAGTCGTTCTTTCGCAAGGGCATACACTAAATAAATCTTAATCATTTTTTTAAATATAAATAAAGGATATGTTCCTTAACTTGCAAAGTGCTGCTGCTTTCTTTAAATCGAGAGCGTAAATTTATAAGTACACATAATATTTGGTAAAAGTCAAATATATTTCGACATTGGCCTTTTTACTTGAAATTTTAACTATTAAAACGCGAATTCTATTCAAAGTAGCAACACTTTCCAGAAAGTACAAGGTATGCAGAAACAATTAATAGCTTGAATTTTTAATATCAATTAGGGTATGTCCTTGTGATATTGAAATCTGGTTATGACCTACATTCAGTACACGTACAATGCATTCATCACGGGACTGTCCATCGATGGGACCAAACTTCAATAGGGAAAAAGTCGGATCCCCCTGACTGAATTTGTAGAATTATTAAATGTATACATGTATACTGAAGCAAGTAATATATGCCAATATGGATATAAAGATTTGATTGCTTATTCTTTATTATGTGTATAGAAGATTCTTTTTATATTGAATATTTTTCACACTGTAATGATGATTTTATGAGTTTGTACAAGCAAGATTTCTTGAATTTTTATTTCACATGCTGAATACTATCATTTAGTAAAAATAACAGTAAATTTATACTCATAAAACAAACGGGGTGGGACACTTTGAGAGGGTATGAGAGACGTCCTAGGGAGTTTTGGTATAAAATTACATTGCAAAAGCTGAAATCTTCTTGAAATATCGTCCGGAAGGGAAAGTGTTACACACAGACAGAATTTATAAATTTACGACCTTGAACTTTGACCTTTTGACCTCAAAATCAATAGGGGTCTTCCTTAAGCCACAGGGAGTTGTTATATAAAATTTCATTGCAAAAGCTCAAAGGGCTCTTGAGATATCGCGCGGAAACGAAAGTGTTATAACAGACAGAATTTGCTAATCTGTGACCTTGACCTTTGACCTTCTGACCTCAAAATCAATAGGGTTCTTCTTTAGTCCATAGGGTGTTGCTATGCAAAATATCATTGTGAAACTCAAAGGGTTCTCGAGATATCGTGTGGAAACGAAAGCGTTACCGACAGACAGAAAGACGGACGGACAGGCGGACGGACGGACAGACCCAAATTAATATCCCCCACTTTTCAAGCGGTGGACAAAAAATTGGCTTTCCTTTACTCAATCGAGCGGTATGATTAAAAATATTAAATACTAATAGATAATAATCCCAGTTCTACAAGACACAGTAGATAAATTAAAATCTTTGTAAAAAGAATTCCCAAACTTTTACCAAAATCAACAACATAAAAACAAGATTTTATCTAGTTTATAGACACATATATCATATATTCACATATATTAAGATAATTTAAGTTCAGGGCTTTTTGACACCTTTGACAGCTGCTTGTTTTCAATTTAAAAAAGGTGAAAAGTCGTAAATTTACAAACAAGTACCTTGTCATTGGTCATTTGTACAATTAATTTAACAAACCAGTCTGATTGAACACACGTACATGTGCTCCTAATATGCTTGAGTTACTAATTGGCTATATCAAATGAATGTTGTTTTTGAAGACAAGGTTTTTTATCAATCTAATGCAATGTTACCGATTGTGCCGTGTTATTAGCAGATCTAGTTTTGTATTCACATGAAGCATAATTTATTTAAAATTTTATACGTGAAGGAGAAAAGACTTGCTGTGGTCTTCAACTTGACATTAAGAAATTCGACGACGTATTGTCATTCCCAATCTTATGTCGATCCGATTTATCCCAGATCCTTGAAATAAAAGACACCACAGAGTCTGACACATCTGTATTTTTTGTTTATTGCAGCATTTTTAAGGCTGAAAAAGGGAGGCGGGGCCTAATTTATACGGCAAAAATTTACTGTGACGTCACACAAAAATACGACATTCCTCATAACACCAGAAAATAAAAAAATTGCAACTTTAAACTGTATTAGCATAATAAACATCAATAAAACTTATCAATGCATTAAAAAAAATGCTAGTTAAATCCCATACAGCTGGTTATAAACAAATCCCTGGTCTCGATGAACTTGTCAATCAAGACGTCATTTTGGTAAAAATGACGTATTTCTTGTGCTGTGAGAGGCAGATTGAGGAATTTTTTAACAATGCCAATTAACAATTCAATGATATTGAAATCTGGTTATGACCTACATTCAGTACACGTACAATGCATTCATCACGGGACTGTCCATCGATGGGACCAAACTTCATGCAGTACAGAGTAGGTTATACTATGCTATTTTCATAAGTATTTAAGTTCTGTGATAATAAAACAGCCGAATAACAATTACTTCTGTTTTAAAAACAATTCCCGTTATTGCACTTCTATTTTCCGTTGATTTCTCATAGTAAGCCTTAACAGTGCTGCGTATGTTTTAAATCCAAGAGTTTTTGTTTTAAATGCGCCATTTTAATACCTTTGGTTTGACCCTGTCATCTCGAACATGGAGTTTTACCCACATTTAAAAAAGTTTAATCTTGGTCATAGTTTTACAACGGTTGGTGCTTATGCTTTCCTGTTTCTCAGTTATAGTTTTTAAACAAAATTCCTTTCTTTGGGAAACAATTTTTTTTCATTTCTTGACCTTGAAGTCTGACTTGCATTTGAGAAACTTTAACCTTTGCCAAAAGCTGCCATAAGAGAGCATCAGTGTTTCACAAACATATTTTTTAGTTTACTTTTAAATTCGAAAAGACTGGAAAAGTAAACAATATTTCATTTTCTACAACTGAAACTTAAAGAACTAAACTGTATACGTAAACATCTATTTTTGTTTCGTAGGAAAGCAATTACCACTGTTAGTTTATAACTGATCTGTTATACCCGGTATGTGATCATTCTTCCTACAGCAATGACCAATTATTAATATCCTGTATTCTTTCTTAATTTTGTCATATTCTAAAGCATTTTTTCTTGATATAGAATTTTCACATGTTCTGAATTGTTTTCCTCTATTTGACAGTGTGCAGAATGGTCTTAATGAAAAACTCTATGAGTATTATCTATTTATTATGCACATTAATTTTGACAAAATAAAATAAGGAAAATTAAAATCAAAATAAGGAAAATTAAAATAAAAGAAAATAAGGAAAATTTAAAATATTAAATTTTTTTTTCCTTCTCATTGGAGAGAATTGTTTTTCTTCCATGAATCAATGAAGGTACACCCTACCTGTACTAAAGCACGAATTACACATATCTAAGGGACAAAAATAAAATGAGAAATATTATCATGGCACATTGTATGATGGGTTATATATTCTCCCAAAGTTAATGAATTGTGTTCTCTTACCTGCTAATATTTATGCAGACTCCATAACTGTTTATCAAGAATGACCGCACGTTGACCCTCTATTTTATCCAAAAAGTGATTCACAAATAATCCACCAAATTAATTTTTAATTGTCGCAGCTTCACAAAAAATAATCTTTTTTAAGTCAAGTGTTTTGGATATTAGAACATCGCAGTTATACATTTTTTCCATGCATACAGTTATTGTATTGTTATTATCAGTGGAAATATGATGGAAATAGTCATCTCTTAATAAAATAAAAATTAATGATCTTATTTCGTTGACGCATAAAAGAACATTAAGTGATCACAGGCACCTCACAAACATTAAAATAAACATAAAGAATACCACAAAAATACAACAACGGTAATAGTAAAAATGTACTTAATACAGGAATATCCTGCCTTGTACTAAGGAGTTATGTGGAAGATCAAACATTCCTCTGAAGAATTAGTTGTATTCTGATAAATATATAAGCTCTTTATACAATTTATGTATCATTCTTAAGCATCTGTCTTCTGATTCATAAAAAGGACTTTTAAACATAAAACGTCAATCTATTGACTCTATCTGTCAATTGTTTTCTTTTTTTTTTTAGATAAATACACATACACATGATATAGCCCCAACATGTGGGGAAAAAATGTGATTATTTTTGAAATTATTTTACAAAATTAACTATTACAAATAACATTTCGTAAAAGAAATTATGTCTTACTATAATGTTTTCATTTATTTTGTGGATTTTTGTGCTTAGCTTTTTTTCATCAAATCACTTCACAGAAAAATATTTTTTGTCAACAGCACTGGGGATATATCTGTATGATTCACTTGCTATCATAAAATAAATTAAATGACTTACAAATACATGTACCAGCCTTTTAATCTAAATAATTCTTCATAAAACAAATTGACCGCACTGTGAACCAGCATCTTGGGACGTGTTTATAATGTATAAACTAATTATCTTTGATTAATCATGCACTTCAGACACGGAAAAGATACTATTAATCTACAAGCTTCAAAACAGGAGATGCAAATCAAAAGCATTTACAGAAGGCACACCCATAAGCATGCTTGATAATATTGCAAAACTGTTTGCATATAAACATATATGAATGGAAGGCATAAAAATGAAATATATGGAGATAACAAACAGTATTCAAGATCAAAAGTCCATAAAACAATACAAAAAAGGAGCAGAGCAAACACGGACCTCCAAAACATCAGAGGTGGGATCAGGTGCCATGGAGGAGTGAGCATCCTCTGCCGACCAGTCACACACCCGCTGTGTGCTCCCTTTCATGATCGGGAAAGAACGGGAAAAGCCGTCGTCAATTCAGTGTGTAAATAATGACCTAATAATTTGCCAGCATTTGACTCATTGATAAATTGTATTTGCTTAAAAGGTCATTGTATGGACCATAGAACTAACGAAATAATGACTTGAAACGAAACAGTTGATATTCTTGTTTAATCAACTTGTTTGTTAATAATTTGCTTGTTGTAGAAATTGATCATATGTAGAGCATGCCCATGCATATCGAATCAACCCCTTATGATGGGGATGAAGGTATATTGCTGCATAAGAAAGGGAAATTGGCTATTGAAAAGTCATCACGATTATCATAAAGCTTGGTTGTTAGATAACCATTAATGTCTTTTTCAAATAAAGAATATAAATATGAACTAGATGTGTAAGACTCTGTGGTATCTTTTATTTCAAGCTTACTGGGATATACCATATTGACATAGGAATGGATATAACTATCGTTAAATGACAATACGTCGTCGGTATATCTAAATGTTGAGTTGTAGGCCACAGCAACATGAGCAAGTGTTTTCTTCTGTTCGTGTATCAGATTTTGAACAAATTCTGCTTAAAATAGGTCTGCTAATAACGGGGCGCAATTGGTATCCTATAGATTGTTGGATATAGTTTTTGTCCTGTCCGTCCGTTTGGCTGTCTGTTTGTCAATAACATTATCCTTGTACTTACCATTGAGTGTTTGAGGCTTTGGCTTTCATACTCAAAACATTTATTTCTTGAAATATGACCTTTTTGATACTAACATATTCGACTTTTTAACCATTCAGTTTGCTCTTCTTTAGCAAATTTTATCAAATTTCAAACTTTCATACCTTTCAAATTTTCGAACAGTTAGTGCTACGCCTTACATATTTTCATGTGTCATACCTATTAGTGACCTTATTTTTGTTCTGAAATTGACAACGAAATTTTCCATTTAACTGATCAATACATAGTGCTCACAGCGGATGTGACCGGTCAACAGTGGATTCTTTTCCCCTTCGGCATCTGATCCCATTTCTGGACTTTTCGAGGATCTTTGTATTATAACTGCATTATTTTCAGCAGTGCATTGTTTGTATCTTTCATGAGATAGACCGGTTTCGGTTTTATCATCTTCTTTATTTTTATTTAAGACATGCCTAGACTACACAAGAAGTTATCTTGGACCAAAAATGGCATTGGTCAGGAACTTTATGAAGAATTCGTATATTCAAAAGCTTTGAAGCACATCATTTTATGTACATGATTATTCAATGAAATGAAAAATTAAAAAAAAAAAAAAAAAAAAAAAAAAAAAAAAAAAACAACTTAATTTTGAATTACATCCAACTTAATCACAAACTAGAATTATTCGTGATCGAATCCCATTCTTGAAAATGCAAATAGGATTTTAAAAACCATAATATTGGAGTCATCAAAGCACTTCTTTTCCAAGTAAATCAAGTGGGAATAATGAGAACAATCAAAACAGTTAATTTTTTAATAATACTTGTGCCGGTATTCAGTTCATAGTCATAACGTCAATAAACACAAAAATATTTATCACTAAATAGAATATAATATACGAGCTCGTACTAGTAATCTTTTATGAGATTTAAGTAGGAAATTAATGCATCGACCTGTGATTCATTCGGTAGAAAATGTAACTACAGAATATAGTTCATGTATTATGCCGATATCTACCTCAATATTGATGAGTTTTTCATGAAGTTATCTGATTATACCGTTATTTGTGTCTGGTGTTTTGAACACATTGCAGACATGGATATTTAGGGAAAAACTTCATTTTTTCATCAATATTATATACACATGTAATTATTGAACCTTATCAAAGCTAATACATTGGGAAAAAGTATTAATTATTGATCTTTCATCGTCTCGAGCAAAGGGTTTTGTGACAATAAAATGGATACGAAACCCGTGTCTTGCGACGGTGTTTTTTATTCTGTATCTTAACCCAGTACTCTATGCATAGTAGTAAACACTCTTTCCATCGTATCAAATTCTCACCCACGTTTGAGATATGCTTTGCAAATGTTACTTAATTTCATTTTTTTCATAACTTTAGAAGTATTTTTGTTACTACTTGATGTCTTTACATAAATAGTTTCCCATCTCCATTAGCATTGATCGTAAGTGCAAACTTTTAGATCTAATTTTAACTCTTGTGGTTAGGTAATGCTTAAAAAGGTTGAATTTGTAAGAAGGAAATAAGTTCCTTGCGTGCAAATTTACTCTAGTGTTACACTGATTTATTCTCAGGATTTTTATTTTTTAAATTGAATTTTAAACGCCTTCAAATTTGATTTTAACATACAAGATTATGCCCAAAAAGGAAATTATTTTTTTTAGTTTGATTTTATGTTTATTAAACTGATCAATCATATAACGACCACCCCTTCATTGTTTGTGAATTTGCATTAGCATTGAATTCTCTTGCCTCTAGATATTGCTATTTATATATACCTATGAATAAAATACACTGTTATAGATTAATAATTTTGTTTTATCTCTTTCTCCTAACGTGTATTGCTTAGATAGTGATATAATGCAAAGGGCGTTGGTGCAGTTTTTAAATGGAATATGACTTAAAAGAGCAAACATAAAACATAAAAATCAATAAAAGGTGTGGAAGAAATGTAAACATCCGCATGACATGTATGGAAAATTGTTTGTAGTTATTTTAATGAAGCTCTTTAAGAATTTATTATCAATTTCATACCTCCTTCTTTTTTGTCCTTAGGCGTATCGAAAAGATAGGGTGTATCATTCCCCAACAAAACCATATGACCACTATTATCATTATTATCATTAAAAATAACCCAAGGGCTTAACTAAAAGATTACACTGTTATCTATCCTTTTCTCTTAAAAAAAAACTTTCCCATGACGTCACTTAAGATATGGGTCTTGGATAGAACAAATGGACAGGTAGTATCAATAAAAAAATAATAAATCATTGTTTCTCAAACACTTTTTTAGTTCTTAAAGTCCTCATGACACGCACAGCAAGAATGAGAATTAGTTATTGAATTTGAAATTGGAATTTGAATTTCAAAACATTAACATCAAAGAGAATCAAAACATGCAAGGCATTGTTAAGATTCATCACATGCATGTGTGTCTCTTAAGAATATTAGGATAAATGGTTTCTGATCCAAGCAAGTTTATATAAATTTACATTTTTAGCATTCCAGTTGTCAAGTTTTATATTCTTGCAGATGGTTGTAGATATCTATGTTGAAAAAGAAGACTTTAGAAAGCTTTCGTACGAAGAACGTGCTCTAGTGTATCGATACAACCGGGAAGCCTATTTCCATACACAGGGAGTATATGTAATGATATATCGATATATATCGATATATAAATGGGTGAAGCCGGAAATAAAAAAAAAATAAAGGCATCACGTTTTACGTCATAAAAGCTCTGCCGTCAGGTTACCAATAGCGTTTTATTCGTGTGAAATATCCATATCCTAGCTAGTATAAAAAGAGATGTGGTAGACAGTGTAGTATCTTTCATTTCAAGTCTATTGTAATATATCAAGTAAATGTAGAAGGATATGGAGCTAACGAACAGTATTCAATATCAAAGTACATAAAACAATACAAAATAGGAGCAGAGCAAACACGGACCTCCTAAACATCAGACGTGGGATCAGGTGCCATGGATGAGTGAGCATCCTCTGCCGACCGGTCACAACCGCCGTGTGCTCATTGTCATGATCGTGAAATAACGAAAAAATCCGTCGTCAATTCAGTGTACAAACACTGGACCAACAATTGGCATGAAAAACGTCAGTCAGCATTTGACTCAATGATAAATTGAATTTGCTGACAAAGTCATTGTATGGACCATAGAACTAACGAAATAATGACTTGAAACGAAACAGTTAATATTCTTGTTTAATCAACTTGTTTGTTAATAATTTACCTCGTTTTAGAAATTGATCATATATAGAGATGCCCATGCGTATCGAATCAACTGAGATATATACCCCAAATGCAGGCGATGAAGGTACAGGTCTATTGCTGCATAAGTAAGGGAAGTTGACGATAGAAAAGTTAAAGTCATCACGTTTATTACATAACTTGGTTGGTTACCATTAACGTCTTTTTCAAGTAAAATATCCAAGTATGAAACAGATGTTTCAGACTCTGTAATATCTTTTATCTCAAGCTCTCCTGAATATATCGTATCGGCGTAGGAATGAAAATTAACATTGTTAATTGACAATACGTCATCGATATATCTGAAGGTCGAGATGAAGGCCACAGCAAGTGTTTTCTTCTTTTCACGCATAAAATTTTGCCTAAAAAGTGCTTCATATGAGTGCAAAATTAGGTCTGCTAATAACGGAGCGCAATTGGTTCCCATGGGAATTCCAATAGATTTTTGGAAGACCTGGTCACCAAAAACCACATAGATATTGTAAATCAGAAACTCAAGCATCTTCTTGATGTCAATTTCAGAGTACTTGTGTGTGCAATCAGAATCTTTTTTAACAAAATAATTTTGCAAAAGACCAATGACCAGGTAAGTAAATTTACGAGTTCCACTTTTATTGAAAAAAGCAGCTGTCAATGATATCAAAAAGCCTGAATTTTAATTTATCGTGGGGAATGGTAGGAATGAAATTGATAATTTAGTTTATATATAAATCTTGAATTGAATGCCACAGCAAGAGCTTCTTCTCCAGTAAAAGTTTTTGAGAAAAAAAAATCATATGAATATAAAAAAATATTTGCTTATAACAGCACACATAGAAATTCCGACATATTGTTTAAATGTTCATTCAGAAATTATACCAGCTTTGAGTTCTGCTTTATACATGTATTTTTTTTTCCTCGATCCAAAATCAAACAACTAATATTAGGACAGTGAATAATTATGCTTTTGTTTATCTGAACTTGTTCCCCAGTGATAAACTTTCTCAATTAATAAATACAGATACGTACATGTATATGTTTATGGAATAGATACTGTACACATACTAACAATATTATAAAAATAAATATATGACCAAAGGTCTTTGCACAAAAATTGCACTCGAATCATTGCACAAATACATAATATACATTCAATTGGAATAAAAAGAAATATATTTAAAACATTCGTTATTATTAATACTTTGGACACAACCTTTACTGTGAGTATTTCCCCGAAGTTAGTCTGCCCGTAATCAAGCAGTTTCTACTCCACTATTATTGTTATTGCTGAGCATTTCCTCTTTAGAATCTTCGTCTTTTTTCTCACAAATTTCCACGGTTTTAAATTTCGTTGGTCTACACTTTTCCTTTACAAATTGTTGAAGTTTATATATTCCACAAATTGCAAAATGAGCAATTGGTGTGCAAACGAATACATACAGAATAGTTAACTTAATAGCTTTCCCTGGCTTATCCCACTGTAGAAATGAATATATGATTTCGTCAGTAACCAAGAAATATATCCAAGTGAATAAAAGATAAACAAAACTAAAGATCATTGGAATGTACACGTGTTGAAATTTGACTGGTTTTCGGGTCATGATGAGAAGTAAAAAGGTGTACAATAGGTTGATTGCATGCTTGTTAATGGTCCACGCTTTAACTGTATGATCTGCAAAAATAAAGTTTTCATACAATCAGAATATCTTAGTAACATATGTTCACTTTCCAAAAAGTATTCCATCTGAAAAGCCGGATACTTTCTGTACATAAGGTTTATTGCAGTAAAATTCAAATATTTTCAAATAAAATTTCATGTAAAATCCAAAACACTTCTACATGATATATGTTGAGATAATGAATAGTAGTTGAGCTCAAAAGTCCATTAAACATTAAAGAATAGGAGCAGAGCAAACACGGACCTCCAAAACATAAGAGGTGGGATCAGGTGCCAGAGACGAGTAAGCATTTTCTGCCGGCCGGTCACACCGCTCTGTGCTCCTTGTCATGATCGAGAAACAACAGAGAAAACCGTCGACTATTCATTGTATAAATAATGGCCTTATAATTAGTATGAAAAACGCCGGTCAGCATTTGGCTCAATGATAAATTGTAGTTGCTGACAAGGTGTCATTGTGTCGATCATAGAACTTACGAAATGATGACGTTAACCGAGACAGCTGATATTCCTGTTTGCCAATAATTTATCTCGTTTTAGAAATTGTTCATACGTAGTGCATGCTGTTGCGTATCGAATCAACTGAAGAAATATAAACCCCGAATGAAGGCCATGAAGGTACACTGCCGGCATAAGCAAGGGAAGTTAACAATTAAAAAAGTTAACGTCATCACGTACATTTGTATCATAAAGGCTGGTTGTTTGATTACCATTAACGTCCTTTTTAAGTAAAATATTCAAATACGAAATAGAGGTGTCAGACTCTGTGGTATCTTTTTTCTCAAGTTCACCAGGATATATCGTATTGACATAAGAATTTTATCTTAAGCTGACCTAGATATATCGTATCGACCAAGGAATGGAAATAACCATTATTAATTGACAATAAATCGTCAATTGCACAATTACATGACAATACGTGTAACAGAATGCTGACAAGAAGATCTTTAAGATTTAGAAATTTTGCATTAAGGAGAAAATTTTAGCGTGATTTTACGAATGCAATAAATAATATAGAAATTGAGATCGCTTTTATTATACTTACGAGGAAAAATCATCGTCCAGTAGGATAAAGCAATTAAAAGCGCTGTTGGATGGGAGATATTGTGAAGAATCCATGATAATCTACTATACCAAGGCAAATTCGTCTGTATTTCTATGAAAGAAAGATTTATACGTTTTTTGTAATATTACTGCCATTTTTTAGTTTTAAAGCGATGTTAATTAGAAATTTATGTCTTTTTTTTTAAATAAATATACCTCGCTCCTTTTCTGTCAAGAAACAGTAAGTATATATAGCAATTATGCATTCTACAGTCGCAACTGCTGCCAACGCAACGTATCCGAGGTTAGTTAGCTTCAGGAGCCATTCCATTGGTGCGCGATGACTTTTCAGAGACCACCAATAAGCTTCTAGAATTATCCAAACCCCGTGATACACTGTCCAGAAAATGGTCCAGGGCAGATAAAATATTGGTCTACCAATCTGAAAATGTAAAGTAATAACTTTGCTTGTGTTTTTAAACATAATATAACATAGTAGTCCAGAGACAGATAATGGACTGGAAAAGGACAAAAAAAGTTAATAATCAATCTGTGCTCTATGTACAAAAGTAAGTCTCCCAAAAAGTTTAACTAGGGCACTGCATCCAGTCAAGTTTAAAGCACAGAAGTCGTGACATGGCACTTTTACTTACTATGGTATATTTGTGTGTCATTTCATACGATATATATCTGCTTTCTATAACAAATTAAAAGTTGTCATTAAAATGTCATTTATGTAACTTTTACGATGCACATGTGTTATCTGAGCCACATATTCAGTTTTCTTTTACACTTTCATAAAAGATATAATTAGGTAGTATAAAAGAAAACTTGAGAAAACCTATCCTTTTTTTTTTTAAACATTTCATTGTACAACTGCATCTTCTAAAATCAAGGTTAATACATATCTTCACAATTTTAAATAATTGTCAAATTTATTTTTCGGGACCTTTACAAGTACTCTAATAATAAATCAAATCGATTGCAAAGGAAGACATATTAACCGAGAACTATTCCACTACATTAATGGGCATTTTTGCCATATTTATAGTTTACCCTTTCAAAATTGCAAATCGTTTTGTCAGGTTTCGAAAAAGCACTGTTATACTAAAGGATAAGGAAGTCCTCTACAAGTAAACCCTGTTTAAAATTCACCTAATTGCAAAAAAAAAACAAAAAACGAAGCAAAAGGTCGAAAATAAAACAGACGAAATTTTCGTTGCAAACAACATACAATTTAATCTGATAGTTTCACATTTGAAATTTGTCTAGCCCTTGTAGTGAGTCCAATCTACTTTTCAGTGACCAATGGCTTAACTTACCTCTAGTGTAACAAAACGTTTGGGATTTTTGTGGCTTAGTCCGAATTCTTTGATGTGGAGCCACTTGGGACAAGCTGAGCAGCTGTCACTCTTATCACGTGCGTTTGTTTGCATCTCGACTGCCGTCTGCGAAGTGGAAAACTTCCGCTTTCCAAGAAGTTTTATGTTGTGGCTTTTGAAACCGCTGAAAAGTGTTAAACTGTCTGTAAATTACAATACCTAAACTAAAACTAAAAAAATAACGATACTTTAAATGTCTTACAAATTTTCTTAGGTACACGTTCCTTGATTCATTGCTAACTTATACATGTACATGTGTATTATTGTTTTAGTTATTAATTCAACAATTCTAATCATATTTTAATTTTTTTTAACTGGCAATCGTTTTGAAATCACGATTACTCTAATACATGTACATGTTAAATTCACATTTTAGATACTTATATTATTTGTATCAATTTCATTTCAAAAGAATATTCATTATCTGGGAAAAAAAAATTCTTTCACAGAGAAATATACCTGCGTACTCTTAATCCGAATACGAATTGTGTGTTACCAAAACTGATCAAAATATTCGATATATCAGTACAGCTATTAAAATTGTTGAGAAATATTTTTTTATTATAACAATTGAAATCAAAGTTGATTTACGCAATTAGGTGTGTAAAATTGTAACACAAGGGTGCTCCTGTTAAGTAAACAAATATCGAAGATTTAAATGTCACGTTTTCATCTCATACCATCTGGAAATTATATTTTCTGAGCCTCTTATTTTTTTTAATCCGTTGACTAACAAACTAAATATTTTAAAAGTCTTCTTTACAGTTAAATTTTAAGTTTCAGTGTACACTGTACCCCTTATAAATTAAATATATCCGGAATCCTCAATGTAAACGAAATTTACGTGCATGTAAAGAAATGTTTTTACTTCTAAGCGATACAAACTGGGCGTTTATATTTAGTGTACTCCAGAATCTTTCATTGAACATCCAAATTGCTATTTATTCGATAATTAAGGAAACACCCACATCCTTAATTTAAAAGTAAGATTTGCTAAGCAAGTATTCGCTGTTTGGTGGTTGTTTTGATTGCTTGGATAAAGTAATAAAAATACTCAGTTCATCTACATGGTCATTTGATGGTCAAGATGAAGAAACACATTCTAGAATTAAGTACATTTTAAAGAGTCAAAGCGTTGACATATCTCTTCCTTGTTAAAAATTATGACATGAAAAGGAGAAATTTATTAACTTGCACCTAGGCTTTAAACAAAAATGTTCCCATGTTTTGTTAAGTTTTATGCTATTTCCAAAGTATGCTTGTTTCCAATGCATGTGACATACATGAAGTACATAAAGAAACAATTGTCTTTTATGATATTTAAATGCAAAATATGTGCTCTAAAGTTTAACAGGCGTTTCGTATTTATAACAAGGTAGCATTTATATCTGTATATAGAACACTGCAAAGGTTAAGAAAATTACGAGATTGAAAGCCTACTAAATAAAGGAATGAAATATATTTAAATTACTATTTGGTTTGATTTATAAATACAAAGGAATGTGGTTGGGAAACTGAAATGTACATGAAATTGCGAGAATTTTTCATAGATATTTCAATTAACTCTTAGCACATCTAAAAATGAATCTTATGAAAGCAGAAAGAGATTAAATATTTCATGTTACTTTCTCATTTCTTGATAAACGTCTGTGTTTCGACATTTCATCTGATTAGATATTTTTTTTCAGGTATAACTCAAATTCTTTCACTGTTCGATAAAGATAAGCGAAGATATTTTATCCCCAAATATTTTCGAAACTGCTAATTTAATTTCACGCTCTTGTGTACAGCAGTGTATATTTATTTATTACTCGTGGTAGCCCTAGAAATAAACATTTATTTCAATTTGCTTTTGTGTTTCCTCCAAGATTCTTTTCAACTTATTCAATAAATTAGGCTTATGCAGGCCAAGGCTTTTTTGAAGAAAAAAAAACTATTTGTGGATTAGTTTAAACCTTCAAATCGCAAAGTAATTCGTTATATAGTGAAAGTTGATATTAGACAAAAAAAAACTATAATAAGCCTTTTTTAAATATCTTAAGAAGTCTGGTTAACACTCTACTTAAATTTGTACGTAGATACTTATAAAACAATATGAAAAGTGTTTCCGACCTTATATTAGTTAAAGTGAATAAAATGTATACATATAGAATTATGTATAGGTCTTAATCTATGAATCAGAGAGCTAAGTAAGAAATATTGACATGATCAAAAGTTATACACTAGTACATGTATAATGTTCTCAAATATATTTTGTTCTATGAAAATACTTAAATCAGTCAAATTGCTTAAATGATTAAGCAGAGTCAAATATAATGCAAGAGTAAGATAACTAAAAAATTTACTCGATTAAAAAATGAGCATACACATGAATTTAGAATGTGAAGGAAATCAGAATCATGTAAAATCAAAAGAATAATCATTAATTAAAAAAATATTACCTCTTCTGTCAATTAATGTCTACTCAGACACCTTCACATTAAGAAACATGCGCAAGTTATGTAACTAAATATACATTACGTTTCCCAGACTTGATCGTTAGAATGTTTATATACTAGTAAGAAACATGACGATAGAAGGCCCAGGGTCGAAGAACTGTTAAGGACCGCCCTACACTTAGATACGGAGGTATAAATTTCCGGTGCTTATTCTGAGAAGAAAACTAGATACTAGTACTAAATACTAGCTGTCACTATAAGGAAATCTATACAGAAAATATGACCTTAAGGAGTAACTATTTAAATAAATTGTAATCCCACTCAAACTTCATTAAGCATTTCACGGTCTAACACAGAAACGAAGAAAAGGATTTCGAATATTCATTGTAATCATAGAAATAGACAAGGAATCACATAATTGATTGAGTCATTAAAATACTGAGTGACACATATTTAAATGTTGCCGTGTTCTCGGTTCAGTGGTATTTATACTTACTCCAGCGAGAAGAGATTGACATTTTTCTTCTTATGTGGTATGACCGAGTGTTTTATCGGTCAATCGTTGGAGGATGATCAACGCTGTTAGTTTCCTGATCAGAAACAATGAGATTATATCTAATAGGAAGTACCGTGTAATGTATATATTGTTTTTTTACCATTGTTTTCTCTTGCAATGAATCACATGTAGACATTAGAGCAGGTTTTTTTTTAATCTAATCTCACGTGAGTAATTTTGTGACAATCATTTTTCTTTGTCATTTGTGATTGTGCTAATTATAAATTTCTATTTTTAAGTTCCTCATCATAGATAGAAACCTTGAGGGTTACATACGAATCATGTCCTATTTATAAAATGCAAATTACAAAAGAAAAAAATAATATTAAGGATATTATAAAATGTACTTAGTGATCGAATATAAATGCTAAATTTCATACCATTACTGATTTATTTGTTCCTGCATTGATTTTGAAACACTTGAATATTTTATGTATCATATAAGAAAATAAACACTTAAAATAGATAGTTGAGATTATTTATTGAAATGCAAATTTATAGTTTTTGAACGATAAATCTACAAAATGAGAAATTAAACAAAGCAGCTCTTCAACAAATATCTATGTTAATATGACAAAGGTGTAATTCTTGGAAAACTTTGTTATGTTAAATACAATGTGGTCGATTCGGATGTATTTACAAAATGTATGTAAAGAGCTCGGCTACAAACTATTTCATTTTTTAAAATCAATCCAATTATATAACCTTTGTGGAAGTCTTAGACTTGAAACAAACTTTAATCAAACATGCATGTTTGCTCGAATTCATTCTCGAGTGCTTATATATTAAATTTTATTTAATATATGGAAATTTTTTATAAAAACATTTAAATAGATATGCATGTACGGTAACTAAATCGAATTTCAAACTATATTCTTCTTTTCTTTGAGAATTAAAAATCATCCTCGTGATTTGTAAGAAACTTTAGTCGATCTCAAAATCAATATGTTAGCAATACTGTTCTCAGCTACTTTTTCTGATTAAAATCTCTTATAAATGAGTGTCTATAAATTGCAAAAGTATTTTTCAAAAAGGCATTCCTCACTAATTCGGACATTTTGGAATCTTTTCATTAATAAAGGTCATCAGGTTCATTCTGAGGTTATAACATTCTCCTACAATCTGAAAATAATCTGGTCTTCTTTTCCATTCCTTCATCCAACCAAGGTTTTCACAAGTGCATTGAATATGGCACCCAGATAAATTCAGAACCTGGGGTGATTTTAAATTTTGAATAGCAGGCGGTATATACTGCAACTTAGTTTGCTCAAATATTAAGTAACTTAAAGCATCATTTCTTTGAAAGGCTTTGTCAGATACATTAGTTATTGGGTTTCCAGATAAGACTAAAATGTTTAGGTTCTTCATTTGAACAAAATCATCCTCTTGGATTGATGAAATATTACTGTACGTTATTTCTAGTCTTTTTATGCTTGCAATTGATGACAAACACGATGGAACACGAGCTAATTGGGTATTATTCATCCGCATCACTTGAAAGTTTGAACTGAAATTTGGAGTAAAAATATCATCGCCTAACGATGAAATAGGCTCATCTAAAACAGTAATGATGTATAAATGACTTGCTTTCAAGAAAATGTTTGGCAAAGTATTCAGTCCATTGTTTTGGAATGTAACGTCTATCAAACCCGGAAGACCATTAGGCACCGATTTCGGTATTGCTGCAGCTGTCAAATTACGATTCCTGTCCAGTTTGAGATTTTGAAGATTATTTAACAAGTTGATAGAAGATGGAAGCCTTGTTAAGCTTGTGTTATGAAGACCAAGTGCATTTAAAGAATTCACACAAGGTTGAAATGCATCGTCAGGAAGACTGGTGAACGTCAAATCTGATATATCAATTGAGGCCAAAGATTTGAGAAGCTTCAAACTCTGAGGAAATTGTAACATTTCATTTGATCCAAAATCTAAAAATAGTAAGGATTTTGAAATGTTTGCGATCACATTTTGATCTAGATCAGTCAGTGGGTTTTTGGAAACTGACAGCGACATGATATTTTGAAGCCTTGCGATTGCTGTTGGTAATGATGATAAATTATTTCCAACTAAATCTAAAAATACCAAAGAGTCTTCACTTCCATTGAACGCATGGTCATCCACCTTTTTAATTTCGTTATTGTCTAGCACCAGCATATGAACCTTTATTCCATAAAAAGCATTTGAAGGTAAATGTCCTAATTTGTTGTTATTTAAGAATACTGTCCATGATCCGTTAGTTGGGTTAATTTTCGGAAGTGACGTCATATTTAGGCTTCTACAGTACACGGTCGGTGACTTGGCGTCGCAAAGACAGGGTGGCGGGAATGGACAAGACAAACATTGTACAGCAAACGAACAAAACAGGACAGCAACCTGGTAATTATAACAAATAAACAAGGTCATTGAAGGAATAATATGTTTTAAATAAATTAATACATCAAGAATCTCACATATGCTGAGAGAGAGAGAGAGAGAGAGAGAGAGAGAGAGAGTTACCTTTACACGGTACATATTATCAGTACAGTTAACTAACACTGTTGAATCTTATCATTCTTTATCTCTTTATAACAGCCATCCACTAACTGAACACCATACGCAGTGTTCCAGCTAGGATCTGAAAATGGAGGGGTGCAAGAGAAGGGCACTTTTTCACGACATACTGTTTCCGCGAGTTTTTCTTACGTAGGCGTATCTCATTTCTCCTTCCTTATAATAATGAATAATCCCATCAAATATTATTAATTTATTTAACCTTATTGATGGTAAACCAGCAGTAGTAGTATGTAACTCTGCATGTATATATAAATAAAAATTGAAGATTTTTAGATTATCTTAAAATTAAATGTGATTTTTCTTCCATCATTTGCTATCATTTTCTATTCTTGATTAGAAATAGAATATTTGGTGTCTCACATTTAATATTAAAGTACATATAAAATATAAATTACTAAATTCAAAATTGCTTAAGTTTATATTTGGCAAACTATTAAAAATATTTAGATACAATTTTTTTTTAGTCATAAATAACATTTCATTATTCATTTAGTTGTTATCAAACTTACAATGTTAGTTTTATCTTTAAAAAAAAATGTCAACAATTTATAATTAGAATATTGAAGGTCATTGTTCTTGCTACTTTCACTTTCTGATTTATTTTTAGAACTAGTTAAAGATAAGACTCTTGTTTTAGATTAAAACAGATATCTTGGACGTTCTTTAGGTATATTTTCGCTTTTGACCTTAATTATGAGTGTCAATTGATTAAAGTAATTACCTAATCACCTGTAGGGCACCTGTACAGGGTTTGTTCCCGTTTTGCACACATTTAATTACAGGTAATTAAGAAATGTGTGAAAAACGGAAATTTGACCAGGTGAGATGATTACTTAATTGCTATAGTCTATACTATATTTAGCTTAGTAAGTATGTGAAAGATGAACTTATAGTGGAAAAAATAAGAGAATAAATACAAAGTTAATGTATTTGATTATCTGATGATCTTATTATAACATCTTTTCAAATTAATTTTTATTCATTATTTTCTTTATTATATGTCATATCTTTAATTCATTTAGAATTATATCAAGATTGAAAAAACATATTCTTTTTTTTAAAGAAATTGGACTTAATAATAAATAATATGAATCAAATATTAATAATTTATTCAATAAAATCAAATATTTTCCAATAAATATATATAGAATTTTAATAAAATGCTTATAAATTTGTGTTAAACCTAACTTAATACATTAAGCTAAATCAGATATTCACTGGTAAATCCAAACCAGAAATCAGACTATAATTGCTTTCAAAACACACTTCACACCTGTTGTTCTATACTAATTACCAAATGTGTGCAAAACGGGAACACACCCTGTACAGTGTATTAATAGGTAATGCGAGTTCATTACGTAATCGTCTATGGCAGGAGGTGTGAACTGTTGATTAGCCTTAGGTAATCTGCCTTGGAACACAGTCAACACACTATAATTATTTTAATGAGTTAAAAGGACAGTTAGAGTGATATTGGTCTCTCACAAGGGACACAGGGGTGCTTGCCAAGGGCAGAGGGGCGCACTGGTTTGAGGGCGGGGCGCTGCGCCCCTCCATTTCCCCCTAGTTGGAACACTGATACGTTTATGTAATAAATACACGTATGCAGCATTTCAATCAGTTTTTTTTTTAAAAACATCACATCTTATAGGAATTTTTTATTTGTATATACATGTAGTAATTTGTATTCTTTTGAACCTATTGCTTTTATAGGAAAGAAACGGTAACACACTTTAATGTCCCCGCACAGCAGCCCAAGGCTAAGGTTACGTTTTTAAAATTGTAGTTTCAACTCCAAAGAAGAGTTTAAAAATTTTGAAATTTATAAAATGGTTTTGTCTCAAGGAAAACAAATGTGAAACAGAATAGCCTTAGTACCAACCATTCAGAAAATGCAATCTTTTTAAAATAAAAAAGGTGACCTCTGCAGAAAGTCATAGTTTAGGCAAGTTTTTTTTTTCTTCAAAAATTGCTCAATCTCAAAGACAAGGTCATAGTTGTTGGTACTCAAAGAACGATCTTGTCACGAGAAATACTAGTGCATATTCTTTATACGGCAGTCCTAGCACCAACCCTTGCAAAGTACCGGTAACTGTTTTCAAGATTAAAGTTTCCAAATTATTGTCAGTCTCAAAGGTCAAGGTTGAAAAGTAGAACATATTGGTTATGAAAAAAAGGTTTTTCAAAAGAAATATATATGAAAATTGAAAGTCCTAGCACTAATTATTCCAGTGTTTTGGGCATGGTTTTTGCAGAATGACAGACAAACAGACCGAAAGCTTAAAGAAAAACTTAAGATCACCTTACCAAGTGGAAAAAATATTACAGAGAGATTTAGAAACCCTCGACCAATGCTAAGACGATACTAAGCTACTTATCTAAACAGGATAGACAGACTTTCAAGAATTTTTGTGCCCCAGACAGGAGAGTACATGTATACACGTACATGTATATACAGATACTCTTCGCAAAATTGATATTGAACAGCGTAAGAAAGAGATAGAGGAACTTTCTACATACTATGTTAACTAGAATAGAGAAATAATTGAATTCTTTTAGTAAGTGAACAGATCTAGCTTGAGATTATAGAAGTTTTTATTCAATATGGCAAAGTATTGATAAATAGTTTAAAAAAAAAAAAACAACGTTGCAGCAATCCTAACCAAAAGTATGACTGCAGCCTGACGGGTAAGGTTCATACAAACATTTGAAGTTGTGACAAGTCTTACCACTTCAGTGAATGAAGCAGGATATTGTTTAGTGTTTATAAAGTACTTGACTTTCTATGATTCATGTGAACTACTAAAACTACAAGTTCCTTTCTATTTCCATTTTATGTTCTAAGTAAATAAATAACACAAACAGAAAATTTCCTATAAACTAATCTATGATCTGGATTTTTAAAAACAAGATTGCCCGTTGTCCAATGACCGATCTTTTTGTACTTTAAAAGGTCCATGTTATCCACAATCTTCTGTAAAACATAAAGTGCTACTAACAAGTTCCTCTAAAATCTTCAGATGTGAGATCAGGTGCCTTGAAGGAGAAACTCACTGGTCACACTTGCCGTGTGCTCTTTGTCACATAATCGAGCAAACGCATATACAATATTTCACAAAATAAATCCCACAAAATAGTTTACACTTTTTTCGGCATTGAATATGAACTTGCTGTATGAATGACCTATGCTTAGAGCAATGGACACTCTTAAATTAAACGTAATGGGTGTCAAGTTTGGCCCATATATGCAAACCATTAATTTGGGTCTAACTCTTGAACAGTTAGTGCAAGAGTTTACTTTTTATCAATATCTTCCTTGTGACAAGACATATCCCTGTTATATCAATATTTTTTACCCTATGAACTTGACCTATTTTTGCAAAAAATTAAATAAATTAATTAATTCTTCGTCGGTTTTTGCCTGTATGGTTAGTGCTAAGACAGACCTACAATCAAAAAACTTAAGTCTTGAGCTGTTGTACGGGGTATTACTGTTTCACATACTTTTTTCCATTCTCTTAAGATTACTCAATCATTATTTATAAATTCTACAAGAAAAAAAACAAAGTGGCCCAAAGGCCTTCAAGGTCACTTAATTAAGAATAATACGAAAAATGATAAATCCACCGAAGTATAAAAAAAAACCCAGCAACAACAAAATCAGATAGAAGATATTTTACCCAAAAGCAAAAGAAATGTGATGATTAGAAATGGTGAAAATGGTTACTCAGACAGTAACAAATCATGAGACAGACCAGTTCACTTGTCTGCACTTGCTAGAACTAATACACTCTCATTTGTCATTATCAGGATTTAGAGCATCAACCCGTCATGCTCTCTAAAATGACACGTACCCCCTATATATTCAATGTTCAACAATAAGAGTTTTTTGTCCTATTTTTAAATTCTATAATTTTCAATTTTTCCTGACCTGTAGAAATCATGAAATGTATTTTGCAAAATTAAAAAATTCTTGTTTAAATGTCTTATTTATTCAATTGACCTATGAAATATACATTACAGCTGCAGAAATGTAGCGTGATGGTCCTTTACCATAACTATAGATCAATGTAATGATAATAATGTGCAAATTTCCATGTTTACAGCGCAAGATTTTCTCCGCACGGTTGGGGAGAATTTCTCCTTTTTCCAGCATTGGTCAATCGATTACCTTTCACTTCTTTATTCTAGACACACTTTTTAACCAATCTGTATATTTAATCAACCTCCCGACCCTATACAGTCGTCTATAAAGACCAAAAGGTTCGCTTGTTTTGAATTTTCTGCCATCTGACAAAAATCAAAACAAGTGAGTTTATTGGTCTGTGGAGACAAGTATACAAGGGGTTAGGGGAAAATAGAATATACAGATTGGTTAAGAATTTGTGTTAAATTGTAGAGTGAAAGGTAATTGATAAACGATTGACTAATGCTGAAAAGTGGAGAAAATCTCCCCAACCGCATGCAGTACTCATTTCCTAGGAGTATCCAGCGAAAAACATTTTCAAAGAAACCATGCGTTTTTACTTTTTGACTTTATTGTTGTTGTATTGTAAATTTTATTTATAGTCGGACTATATACACATAACAAAAAACGAAAAGAAAAAAGTAAAACATAAGGTCTATTATGAATCTCGCACCTCTTCTTTGTATGGATTCTAGTTTTGTTGTTTCTTATTTGGTGTATACTCCACCATGGATCTTACTAGTGCTAAATATGCAATCTTTCTACATTCCCTTGGACAATGTTGTAAGTTCCTTCTTAAGAAGCCTAAGGTTGAATTGGCTTTGTTTGTTATGTTGTTTATATGTTCTTTCCATTTTAGGTCTTCTTATATTTGGAGTCCTAAGTAGGGGTTTGATGCTACTTGTTCTAGGGTGTGTTTCTCAAGGGTGTATTGGCTATTTATCTTTTTATTACGTATGCTTAATATATAGCATTTCTTTGCATTGAATCTCATACCCCAGTCTGATGCCATCTGTTCCAGTTTTTTGAGATCCTTTTGTAACAGTTCTTGATCTTTAGACGATTTAATTTCCTTGTTCAAAAGGCAGTTGTCGGCAAAAAGCCTAACTGAAGATTTTACTGCATCAGGAAGATCATTTATGTGACAGAGAAAAAGTATTGGCCCAAGGACTCTCATGGTCCATTTTTGGCCCTGTGAATTTCTGAAAAATAAGAACTACTCAATTTTAGTTGAAAATATGTTATATTTTACTTAGAACCTTGGTGACTTCATATCAAATAAAAATGACGTAATTTTTTCTCTTGTCTATGTATTATGACGTCATTTTCCTCAAATCTTGAAAATTTCATTAAAAATGACCAAAAATTTAAGCTTTTTTTTAATATTTTGCATAGCCCCCAACCTATGATCTAAAATGTTGAATTAAGTAATGAAAGAACTGTTTTAGAAGATTCTAATCCATGAAAGAATTTTTGGATCGCAGAGTGGGCTCATGTTTTTATCAAAAGTTGAAGATGCTCAATTTCACCCATTTTCTTCAAAAATCAGGAACATTGCAGTTTCACAACGCCTGAGTTTCCAAACTTGGACTCTCAGAGGAAAATTTTTTATAGGAAATGAAAGCACTCAGTCTCTACTTTATGTTGATGATCGGAATAGGACGTAAGGACTTGGTCAGTTAATTAGTATATTGACAGGGCCATTTTATGGAGTACGTGAATCTACCTCTTTGTTATGGATGTCTCCTCTCATCCCATATTGATTGAATTTTTGCAGGAGCATCCCTTGCTGACAGGTCACACCCGCCGTGTGCTCCTTGTCATGATCACAAATTCTGACTTAAGGATAGTCACACAATGAATTAATGAAAATTTCTCTAAATAATTGAAAAGTATCCACCCTATACTATCACCATATCCCCTGAGCCAGGGACCTTCAATATCACAATTTTGAAATAGAGAAACTCTTCCTCGCCAAGCCATATACTTAGTGACTTGCCTTATACCAAGGAACATTTTTTACAGAAACTATGGCTTTTTACTTTAAGCTCAATAGAGCCCAGCATTAATACTTTAAACCCTGATTCAGGGGCAATAATACCGGTATTTACTCTCATGAAAATGAATCTTTTGTTCAAAAATATATTCGAGAAGTGGTGTAAATCAGATAAGGATACTAAAAAAATCCAAGGAACTTGTGGAACATTTGAAATCACAAAATCTTACTAAACCAACAGCATACAATGTAATCAAAGAATTGAAAGAACTGAAAGCCGGGCTTTAATTACTCGAGTAATATTGTCTGATCCGAAATTAGTACATATTTAATTTTTTTTTTCCTTTTGGTCATTGATTTTTAACAGGTAGAGTTTGTATGATTACAATTTAAAACAATATCACATTTACCAGTAATTAAAATTAATTAACAGTATAGACCCAAAGATATGTTAATTATGATTTTAAAATTTAATAAATAATATTTCCAAGAAATGTTCGCATATTTTCTATTTGATAAGCACTTTTTTCTCATGATTTAAAAATTCAGACTTGGAATAGTTAAAATAATGATATGCACATGTGTATTTTATCAGAGACGTATAATAGTATCATAGACGTATAAGAGACTCTATTATACGTCTCTGATAAAATAGACATTTTTTTAGTTTCAAACAAACAGTACTTTTATCGCCAACTACATGTACATGGCAAAAGTGATAAAAAATTAAATTACGTTCAGGGAAAAAAATAGACAAACAGAAAAAAAGGTGGAGGGACGATAAGTTACTTAATGTAGTTGCATTAAAAGGGAGAAGGGGATATAAACATTCAAAGGAACCAATGCAATTCACCTTGTGTCTGAAGAACGTACGGGGAAACTGTTTATCACAATTAATTCTTCTTTTTAGACTATAACCGTTTTTATATTAGTGCGAAAAGAAAATTATAAAACAAATTGTGTAATACTATGAAAAAGCATCATTTCAGGGCTACCATTCTTTTTTTAATTCTTTCTTTTTTTCACAATTAATAATTATTATTTTTTTTTTTTAAATTTTATAACGTGTGTTTTTCATGTTCACCGCAGCAATGATTACCTAGGGAACCTTGATATGCTATTAGGCCACAAGAACGTGAATAACATTTAGAACGAGCTAACTAACAGATTCTCGGGATTTTACAATAAAGTCAGAGGATGTAAAGAAAAACAATGTCTTCCTCCCTCTCAGAAGATGAGTTTCATCGAATGCAGGTAAATTATGCATTTTATGACACACATATACATCTTAATTGATGAAGAACACTTAGTTTTGGTAAATATTTAGACATTTTATCTTACAAATCAGTTGTGATTAGCCACAAAACGAAATAAAATGGATTGTCCCGAATTTCCTCCAACTGTCAAATTCATTTCTATCACAGCTGCAGCTATTGGAGCTGAGAACTACAAATTATGAACTTGATGGACAATGTAAAAAGCAAGAAAGGGGTATGTTGTACATTTAAAACTGTGAATCCTTAAAACATTCTCCTGGTTTTATCAGTTTTATTATAACTTTAAGTATTTTTGTAAATGCAAGTCATTTGCATATTCTGATATTTGAAAGACGAAATGATTAACATTTTATTTTTATGTGCTTTCTATACCTGCATGCAAACGAATTGGCATATTTCTTGAAATATGCAATTATTAACATTTTCTTTTTCTCCCTTTTCTTTGAATGTGCAATAGTCCTTTAGAGTGTATTCATGGTAATTCAGTTTTCAAATTTGTAGGTTTTGAATTCCATGTATTAATTAGCTTTATTACCTGTGTAAATATTTTTTTGTGAATAAATGCAGAAATTTTGTTTCTTACGATGTCAGAATTGATTGCGCTGAGGGAAAAGATTGAATCTTTAGACAAGGATTTACAGAAGGCAAACAAGGTAACAAATTTAAAATTTTGGCCAATGTTTATAAACTTTAACCTGCATCATTATACAAGATGAATAGATGTGCTTAACTTTTTTATCCAACATACTGTAATTGAATTTCATTTTATTCATTACATACTTGTGATTTTTAAATATTTTTATAGGCTATTCAAAAAAGTAAGAAAGCTAAGGTGAGTGATATGATTTCTCTTCTTCTTCTATAGTTATCATCTGATCAGAATTGTATACTGTAAACCAACTTTTATTCGTGAGCAAGAAATTTTAGCGAGGTTCGCAAGAGTCTCGTCATCAAGTCATCACAAATATTTCTTGCCGCGAATCGATCTGCAAAGTCTTTGTTTCTCCAAAAAAGGGGGTACGTCTTTTAAAAATAATTGATAGTATAGCGTGTATTGATAAAATTGATCAATCTTAAGTGAGCAGTGAAGGGTATAACAAAACAGTTATAGACTAGGATTCGGGCAACATATGATTTGTTGGACCTGAAGATGAAAATGTTGCCCTTGGCCTGCGGCCTCGGGCAACATTTTCACCTTCACGTCCAACAAATCATATGTTGCCCTCATACCCAGTCAATAACTGTATAAGACTTTTTTCATATTTTATTGAGTACAGGTTGTTGATGCCAATGAGACTTACGAGAAAGAAATAACAGCTTTAAAAGAAAACCGACCCCTAGAGGATTCTGGGAAACAGAATGACCTCGCTGAACTAGAGAGTCAGGTCAGGAGGTTACAGGCCGAAAATTCCGCTCTGCAGAAAAAATGTACAGGTAAGTCTGAAAATTCCGCTCTGCAGAAAAAATGTACAGGTAGGTCTGAAAATTCCGCTCTGCAGAAAAAATGTACAGGTAGGTCTGACATCAGATGGTGATAAACAGGTGGGAATTAATTACACTCCCACACTGATTGAGAAGTTAGTACTGTAAACCAACTTTTCTTCAGGTGCGAGAAATTTTCTTGAGATTTGTGAGAGCCTCGTCATTGCGAATTCTCTGTGTCTGTTAACAACAGGTCCAACAAAGGCTTGATCATGAAAATTGATCGTTGTGAACTAGTGTACCTGTGGTATATCACAAAATAAAGTACTCGCAAATAAAAGTTGGTTTACAGTATTCTGTTTTACTGTCTGTTTAGTTGTCTGTAACAATCTTTCATCAGCAATTATTCAAGGCTTCAAAATTCTAGCATGCTCTTTCTTTAGACATGCCAAAAGGTGGGATTAATTTTTGTGCGAATTTAATGCCACTTTTCTGTTTATCCCTGCAACTGTCCATACCAACTTCACATCAGAGCAGAGGAGTACTTGTGAGCATTGTCTCAATGACTTCTTGTTTCTAACTTTCTTCCTTAGATAATGGTTTCATGGAAAGAATAATTATTGTTGTGTACATTATCCTTCTTCTTGCTAGAATTTCTGTAAGAAATATATTAATTTCTTGCATTTAACAACTTAATTGGAATATGATAAATGGTAATTTTACAATATTTAGTGGATTCAGAGAACTTAAAAGGCAGCGATGAGGGAACAGAGACAACAGAGGACGTGCCTGATATTAATGGTAATACCCATTTGTAACATAGACCTCTAATACATGTAACATTTTACGTAAATTTGTTTATTATTGAGTTCTATTGCTTTCACATTACAGAAATGTACCGTAGATGACTAGATTACTTAATTTTAGCAACACTATATTTTTGCAACATATTCATCAACTCTTTATTTGAAAAACATAATTTTCATGTATTGTGGTTATTGCTCTATATAAACCTTAGGAATACTAATACATGTACCTGTATACTCAATTATAATAAATTTCATAGTTTGTTTTTTTTTGTGAAAACAACTCTTTCTAGAACTAAGTCTGAGTCTGGCCACAGAAAAAGAAGAAAATAAACTTCTACAGGAGCAGTTATCAGCCTTAGAGGTAAAGTTTTCTGTAGACTAATTGTGTAGCAATGGATAAAATTTATGATAAAGGTCTGAGGTTGCTCAAAAAAATTATATGTATCATTTCATGTCATCATGAACATGGTGGAAAAGGTTTCATTATCACCGACTTAAATATTGGTTTTATTTGAATATTTAGAAATCATCAAAAGAAAAAATACAAAATCTTCAGGAAGAGGTGGAGAAAAGTGCAGACAAACTGAAGAAGAAACAGGAAAGGTAACTGTGTAATGTTGTTGAAAAGAATTCTATCAGGAAAGGTAACTCCGTTTTATCAGGATAGGTAACTCTCTCCTGTTCAAAAATATTATCATGTAAATAAAAATGAATATTTTTTTAAAATTTACCACGGTCATAAGCAGAATTCAAATACATGTACTTGCTAATGAAAATTGCTTTATTTACATTTTTAGTTACTTACAGATACATGCAGAAAAAGAGAGTGTCTTTACTGAATTAAGGTAATAAATGGAATTTTAATTCAGAAAAATTTAAAATATGAAAACTGTATGATTAAAAAAAGATGTTTATTTAAGAATTAATAGTATATTTTTTAATGCAATATAATTTTTCTTTTCTCGGTGAAGAATATTTAGTTTATGGTTTCTTGAATATAGGGCATAAAAACTATAAAAAAAAAATACATTTTTAAAATTATTTTTTCCAAAATAAAGTAAAAAGTTAGAGGACGTTCAGGGTGGCCGTGACAGGGATCAGAAATATTATACGGACCAGATCAGTAAACTACAGCAGGAGTTAGAGAGGGGCAAGAAGGTAATTTTACAGTATCAATTATTCTCTTTCTGTCATGAGAGAAATCTGGATGTAAACAGATTAGATACATGTACATTGTATTTCAGTCAGAAAACTACAGAAGTACTGCAAATGTATTATATCTAGTGGAAAATGATTTTTAAACAAGGTAGAATAGATTTGATTTTGCCCATTTCTTGATGTTCTTTTTCATGTATCAATGTTTAAGACATTTATCGATGTACTTGAATTAGCAGAAGTATCTTTCTGCCAAAAGCGCTAAAAAGAATACACTGACAAATGTAATACGTTTACAGTACTTATCCATAAAATTTTATTCAGTATATCTGATTGAACAACAAACAAGCTTAAAGAGTCCTGTTCACTTTCTGAAAATACTTGTCGTACAAAATTCCAAATTTTTAACATGAAAATTTTTTTTTCATGAGAATTGAATTAAAGCAGAAGAGGAGATTTTTTGTCACCCCTAGATCAGTAATTCAGTTGCTTTATTATTTAAGCTGGTGACTTACATTCTAAGATGCTATGTTACAGTCACTTGATGTTCATTCTAATATTTTCTTTTACTCTTATTCATGTAATTTCATTGTCATATTTCTTTTAATTTGTATAAGTGATTAAAATATTTCAGGGGTCGAAATTTAATCAAAAAAAGGTACAGAAGTTTTATCAGCAGTTTCATAGACATGCCAATTAATTGCCAGTGAAGTTGGAGTTTTTAGCTCACCTGAGCCAAAGGCTCAAGTGAGCTTTTCTGATCACAATTTGTCCGTTGTCTGTCGTCGTCGTTGTTGTCGTTGTTGTTGTTGTCGTCGTTGTCGTCGTTGTAAACTTTTCACATTTTCGACTTCTTCTCAAGAACCGCTGGGCCAATTTCAACCAAACTTGCCACAAAGCATCCTTGGGTGAAGGGGATTCAAATTTGTTCAAATGAAGGGCCAGTCCCTCATTCAAGGGGAGATAATTGGGAATTAATGAAAATTTGATGGTATGTTTTAAAAATCTTCTTCTCAAGAACCACTGAGCCAGGAAAGATGAAACTTATGGGGAAACATCCTCAGGTAGTGTAAATTCAAGTTTGTTCAAATCATGATCCCCGGGGGTAGGGCGGGGCCACAATGGCCGACCAAAGTTTTACATAGAAATATATAGGAAAATTCTTTAAAAATCTTCTTCTCAAGAATCACTAAGCCATTATTGATCATATTTATATGGAAGCATCCTCAGATAGTGTAGATTCAAGTTTGTTCAAATCATGACCCCCGGGCGTTGGGCGGGGCCACAATGGCCGACCAAAGTTTTACATAGAAATATATAGAAAATTCTTTAAAAATCATCTTATCAAGAATAACAAAGCCATAATTAATCATATTTATATGGAAGTATTGTCAGGTAGTGTAGATTCAAGTTTGATCAAATCATGACCCCCGGGGGTAGGGCGGGGCCACAATTGCCTAACAAAGTTTTACATAGAAATATATAGGAAATTTTTTTAAAAATCTTCTTCTCAAGAATCACAAAGCCCTAATTGATCATATTTATTTGGAAGCATCCTCAGGTAGTGTAGATTCAAGTTTGTTCAAATCATGACCCCCGGGGTAGGGCGGGGCCACAATGGCCGAAGTTTTTCATAGACATATATAGGAAAATTCCTTAAAAATCATCTTATCAAGAATAGCAAAGCCAGGATTGGTATTGGGACTACTTTTGGATTTAAATTATTAACTAATAAACCAATTTCTACTTTTTCCTAGCCACAGTGCTCAGGTGAGCGATGTGGCCCATGGGCCTCTTGTTTACATTTAAATTAGTTAGATATAAATATGCTAGTAATATTCATCAAAAATAATAAATACTTATTAATTTATTTATTCACAAAATGAATTTATACACATATACATTTACATTTCAAACAAGTATTAGAATATTGAGTTTTCAGTGATTGTTGATGCAAGAGTTGTCTTATCAACAGATAATGGTACTTTTTAATTGTTAAACTTTTATTTATACTAACATCATATACAAAATTGAGTATTGTTTAATTTAAAAAAAAAAAGTATAGAAAACCTAGTGATAATTTTTTTTCATAACAATATTTGATTCAGATTTGTCCCGAAGAATTGATATAACATAAGATATTAAAAAAGTAAAAGGGCCTTGGTCTTGCATTTCTCCCCTTAGAGGGGCTTAATGGGGGGGGGGTACCAGAATAACCATTTTGTCATTATAAGCAGGGAATTCCCTGGTCCCCATGTTTTAGGACAACACTGATTATGTATCAATAAAAACTTATTTGAGAATGGCTAAAAAATGAATTTTTTAAGAAAATTGAATAATTCCCTTTTCAGTGAGTGCATGAAAGATTTAATGTGTGAAATAATGCTGAAGTGTCTGAGAAGCTAAAATTTATTGGTTTTTTTGCCTTATGCATTTGAAGAGTACAGTACTGAGAAAAATCTTTATCTTTTTCAGTTTTCAAACATGAAGTGCATTATTTATCCTGTTAAAATGTTCTGATTATTGTTTAGTCGTACCAAGAGCTAGAAGACCAAGCCAGTAAACTGAAAACCCAGTCAGAACAAACCATAACCTCTCTCCAACAACAGGTCTGAACAGAGATTTTTCCTCAAATTCTAATTTTTCTGATAAATTGTACTTTAAGTCATTGTACATTTTTACTGTCTTTTAATTAAAATATGAAAAGCAACTCTTTTTAACTCTAAATACAATAGATAACTAGATCTATAAAATTATAAATCTAAATGCCAGTGTATATATATAATTTAAATTTAAACAGGTCAGTGCTGCTAACATTGTTGAAAACCAACATGTGAAGGAACAGACAATCTTAATTGCCCTTAATAAACATTTTTTTGTAATTTACAAGTGCATATAAACCATATTTATAGTAATTAATGTTATATATGGTGTCCTTGTGGTTCCTTGTGGTGTCCTTGTGGTTCCTTGGTGTTCCTTGTGGTTAAAAGACGTACCCCAAAAAAGGCTTGGTTGTGAAAATTAAACGTCGCTAATTAGTTTATCCGATATAAATCCCGAAATAAAGTCGTCGCGAATAAGAGTTGGTCTACAGTATACAGTAAAAAATGTTTTTAGCAAACATGCTAAAGATGAATTGATGCTTAATATAAAAAAAAGATTTTCATTCACTTTTAAATACTGTAAAATAAAATTGTTAATTTAGGGGTTACATGTATAAAAAAAATTTGCTGATAACAAAACAAAATCATCAGTCCCTGGCACTCCATTATATTAAGTGTGTTTTACTAGTTAAAGTTAAGTTTTAAAAGCAGTGTTAAAGAAATAAATTAAGATAAAATCTACTTCATCCAAATAATATAATTAATCTTCATTTCCTTTTTTATTTAAATTGTTAAAAACTCACAGAATAATGCTTGCCAATGGGAAGATTAAAATATACAATAAAACAATTTGTATCAAAAATAATGTCACCAATTAAAAATGACTTGGTAATGAGCATTGCTTTTTTTTTTTGGTCATTTTTTCTGTATAAGATAATAACTTTCTATTGGTTGCTTTGTTTTGTTTAAAATGAACTGTCATGTTTAATTCAACCAGAAGCAAATTAAATTTGCTAACCTTATTTAAAATCTACTAAGAAAATTTGTTTTTGAGAAGAGCAGATTGATTGATATTCATTTTTTCACTTTTTTTTAATTAGGAGGTTGAGTTATTGATACAAGAAAATGACCAGCTCCAGAGAAAACTTCACAGCCAAGAAGAAGAGTTCAGACTCCAGAACCAGACTCTCATGCAGGAACTCTCTAGGGTAAGTGAACCAGACTCTCATGCAGGAACTTTCCAGGGTAAGTGTAACTGAAAGGTCACTGAAATTTACCTGCCATTTAGTGACTGAAAGACCACTGAAAAGTCACTGAAAGATGTCTTTCAGTTTTAAATGAAAGGTCTTGTTTCTTCCTGTGTGTACAGATAACACCAACATTTAGGAAATTTTTACAATAAGAGACCACTCACAAGAAGGGACTGACATTAAGGAACTTTCTGTAGATTGTTTATTTTGATTAACACCTGAAGCTGTTCTTTGAGATCATCCTGGGCCTGTGTAAGTCCCAGTAGTTGATATCTCTCTCTCTCTCTCTCACCTGTAGCTGTACTTTGAGATCATCCTTGGCCAGTGTAAGACCCAGTAGTTGTAAGCTCTCCCTCTTTCTCTCTCTCTCTCTCTCACCTGTAGCTGTACTTTGATATCTCTCTCACCTGTAGCTGTACTTATATCTCTCTCACCTGTAGCTGTACTTTAATCTCTCTCTCACCTGTAGCTGTACTTTTATCTCTCTCTCACCTGTAGCTGTACTTTGATCTATCTCTCACCTGTAGCTGTACTTTTATCTCTATCTCACCTGTAGCTGTACTTTGATCTCTCTCTCACCTGTAGCTGTACTTTTATCTCTATCTCACCTGTAGCTGTACTTTTATCTCTCTCTCACCTGTAGCTGTACTTTTATCTCTCTCTCACCTGTAGCTGTACTTTGATCTCT